>PVJX010009816.1:0-59534 GCA_004027295.1 Dolichotis patagonum
AAAAAATATTATTATAACTGTAATTAATAAAGTCAAGATGGAAGTTTAAGATTTAAGAAAGCAATTAATATTCACAAATGGGAAAGTTTAGGTCCTATTCTATAAATGAAGACACTAAATCAAAACAGAACAGATAAAAAATTATGACTGGTAACAACCCCCACTGCAAACATCAATGAAACCAGAAATGAAAACATGCCTTATGCTATTCATGTTAACTATTATTTGAACCAAAAATCGATTACCAACAGACAGGAAAAGTCATGACCATTCATGTAGAAAAGATAAACAATCATCATTTACTTACTTCTCTGCCAAACACTCACAAAATTATATATATTATCTGATTTTCAAGATTTAATAATCCACTGTATTATTAACTCCACTTTATAAATGGGGACTTTGAAGTGCCATTTTCCATATTTAGATTTCCCAAAGGCACACAATTTATAGGTGACAGATTAAGGACGTTTAAAAACTAACTGCAGGGCACAGGTGCTTAGATACATACTACTGTACCTTGTGACTAAAACTGCATATGTAACAGTACTGGAAAGTGTAGCTGAGTGACCTTGGATAAATCTTTTTAATGTTCCATCAAAATATAACAGCATGTAGTTTCAGTAAGATAATTTATACAGCCTTAAGTAAGGCTTAAGGCTTACAGTAAGTTTACTTAGATATCTTAATACTTATCTCACCTTGACCATAATGAGAAGCTAGTTTAAACTTCACACACATTATTTAACAACAACTTGTGTCATCTTCAAGGAGCCACAGTTTAGCAAACATTTAATATGCAGAGAAAAAGTTTTGCTTGACAGGAAAACATAAGAGACCCTACAGGCACACCTGAAATATAATTCTGTTGAAGTGTGTAAATAATAATACAAATGATGACTCCAGAGAACTTTAGAATAATATTTTTGTCTATGTACACTGCCTTCTCTTGAAATATCTCAGTGGACCACATCATGAATCATAATTATAATCAAGCTTCAAAACATCCCACAGAGTTACTTGACTTTTTTAATGCTAGAGGTAGCAGGAGGAATATTAATTTTTCAAGGTCACTCAAGGAGTCAGAGGCTAAAATAAGAATAAGAATCAAAGGTTTCTAACTCAATTCATCTGATAAATATAACCACAGTCATACAAAGGGTTTGGCAAAGAAGTTGAAATGTCAGAAGAAATCATAATTTAAAAAGGAAATATACCACTGGGTGGAGAAACAAAGCAGCTTTGAAAATTTTAATTTGAAGATGTTTAAAAATAGTCCCACCTTTATGTTCACCATATGCATCCCAATTGCTCCATAATTTAAAATAATAAAGAGGAGAAAAGCAAATGCATGTGCTCCAGATATCAGATTTCTAAATAAAGTGCAAGTGATAATAAAGTACTCTTTCAATATGAAAGTAGAAGTGTAGGACCTATTTATTCTACATAGAGGTTTACAAATACATATATGAACCAACGAATTTTTTTTTCCAATTGGGAATGATAGAGTCATTTAAGTTTAAAAAACAATATTACAAATGATTAAAATTATAGATTTTAGTTGCAGAAAGCAAAAGAATTTCTATGATCATCTTTGAATTGATGCAAAGAATGAGAGATAATGATCTACACCGATACCCTGGGCACAGATGAAAATAGAGTCATCCTCTGTATGTTATTATTTACACATTTCTACACCATGTATAAAGTGCTTATTTTGTTTTTAAGAATCAGGTGGCTGTAATTGTGTGGGTATGCTTCTGTGCCCTGTATTCTATTGCATTTGTTTACTCATCTGTTTTTGTGCCAGTACTATGCCATTTTGTTCGCATGGTTGTGCAGTATAATTTGAAGCTGGGTATTGTGATATTTCCAGTATTTTTCTTTTTTTTCCCTCAGGATTATATTAGCTATTCATATTGTTTATTTCTCTATATGTATTTTAAGATGTTTTCCAGTTTAGTGAAAAATGTCATTGATATTTTGATGAAATTGCATTAACCATCACATTAAATGAAATAAGATGGATTAGGAACATGTTTGTGCCCACTCGTGGAATCCAAAAATTAAAATTTTAAATTTTAAAGGAGAGGAAAGAAAAATAGAAAAGAGACAATTAGATAAGGAGAGGATCATGGTGAGGCAGTGAACACGATCAGAGTTTTGGGATGTTATGCACATGTATGGATATGCTGAAATGAACCCCACTACTCCCAGTGCCCAATAGGCAGCAACAAAACATTCTATGGAATGCTCACATTAATATTTATTAAAAAATTATAGTCAGATTCATAATTTAAATTTTTAAAAGCTCAGCTTTTGCTACATTTAAGAAACAGATAACTCCTATACATCTAGAATAACTTATTCAGTTCCCAGTGTGAACTAATTCCCTTCATATATTTAATAGATCTTTCAATGCATATAAATAAACTTGTGAAGTAAAAATTTTTGAAGAAAACATTGAGTGAACTTCCATTTTTCACAAATATTATAGCTGACTTTATTATATTTTCAAAATACACAGACTGAAAAAATACAATTCTTTTACTTAAATCTCATAAAATTAAAAAATGAATCTAATTATAACATATTTACTCAAAAAAATAAGATAAAAATCCAGTGCATCTAAATATCAACATATAAATTCAAAGTAAAATGTTATTTATATATTTCATATACATTTAATTAAATTAATTTTTTCCTTTAATTCACTGCACATAGGATACTTAGAGAGTGTTAATAGAATGGAATTTAGATAACTTTATCTAAGGTTTTTGAAATGATCTGATTTCCATAATTTCTCAAAAGTCTTTGAGACAGAGTCAGCATGAACACCAAGGTTATAACTTTTCACCATAAATAATAAATTGTTTCTTTTTTGCTCTGCATAGATGCTTGTAAGAAAGAAACATAGCTACCATCAAATCATGAGTTAGCTACTTTTTCCCTAAGTGATATCCCAGGTCTATGCTTCTGTCTCATTCTATCTGATGAAATGAGTGGCAGATAATGAAAGTTCATGAGAGTGGAGGAGATTCCTGCGAATAAAGGTGATTACTGCAACAGTACAATGTCCTAAAAAGACAGAAAGGAATGTCAGAAGAATTGTCTGAATGAAGTAATTTTCAGCATAAAATCTTTTCAGGTCTAGTCAATTTGCAATCAGTTCAATTTCTCCTGATACTCTTTGAAGGACAAAAAGTCAAACCATTTTGCAGTTCTCTGCAAAACCCATTTTCACCTTAAAACTATGCCTTATCCTTAATCACTGCATTAACAAAATGCTAGATGTTCAACATTAAAAGTCATGCAGTGGTGCCGAGTAATAACATACTTTAATTCATCAGTAAATACAATAATATTAGGAACACTTACTGAGCAATTTCCTTGTGAGAGGGTCCGAGATGGCTTTCACATACCATTTGGAGTGTTGTACATTTTGGCAAAGAACACTGGCAATGGAGTTGGTCTCTCAATTGCCAAATTGATCTAATCACACTTTGAAAAGATTCCATGTCCAAATAATCCTGAAATCAGCCGAGGAGCTTCTTTTAGAGCCACAGACACCCTTGCTATGGTTTTTTTACTTTGCTTACTCTGCCAGAGATCAGCCCTTGAAAATAATAAAGACAGAATTAAACTCTGATCAGTGTGGTATGCAGAATCTATGATAAAGATTCCTGCATACTAGTGTGCATACCTTGGATAACCCACTCCCCTCCGATGGGGTGGGGCCTGTGGATAGGATACCACTTCCCTTAATGGGTTATGTTATCGGCAAAGAAAGAATTTTAAAGAGGTAATTAAAAGATCTTATCAGCTGGTTTTAAACTAATCAAAACAGAGATTACTCTAAAAGGCCTTATTAAACCAAGAAAGCCCTTTCTTAAAAGAGCGTAAAAGCAATGCAGAGATGACAGGAGTCAGAGTAACTCAAATCAGAACTTTAGTGCTACCACTACAATGAAATGAATTCTGCCAAAAATCTAGTAAGAATGGAAGAGAATTTCAGGCCTTACGGAAGAGTGCAGACTCATTGACTTCCAGTATGGCAGAGCAGCCAGAATATTATCATATAGAAACAAAAATAAAACAGTTGTGCTATCTGAAGCTACTAAATTGTCATCCTGTGTTACTAAGCAATAGAAACTAATATAACCAGTAGTTTAATTTTCTACATTGTTCCAAAATGTTGAAGTTGTTCTAGGGCCTGCATATACCTCCACCCTATTTAATGAAACACATAGAAATACAAGTTTGATGTCATAATTCAGACAATAAAGCTGCTAAATTAAATGAATTTCATATAATTAGGCAACTTCTCTCTGTAAGAGTAAGTGCTAAATAAGAAGCGATAATATAGTATTTTTATCCTGAATTTTAAAGATAATTTTAAAATATTGGGTGTTTTGCTATATAGTTTTGTGAGAAATAAGTTTATAATCTGACTGGCCAGAAATAAATAACTTCAAATTTAGAAAACAGCTTCACATATGAATATGAAATAATAGTAACATTCATTGGCATCCCCCATTCTCTTTCACTCATCTCCACTGCTGAAAATATTTTTTTTTTTTTTGGTGCTGGGGATTGAACTCATGACCTCGCATTTGCCAAGCTGGCACTTATGCCACAGAGCTAAACTCCCAGCCCTGAAACCATTTTTAAAACTGTTCAGTTTCTTTAATCAAGTTTTTGCTCACACTTCATTATTCAAAAATAAAATTAAAGTGCCTTCAGAAATATACTCTTTTAGAACAGGTAATGATTAGTGAATCAAAACATTGATATTAATAGAATATCTGATAAAACTAAAACTAGAATTATAAGGCCAATACTGTAATATTCTATGTAATAACAAATGATAATCTACACATAAGTAAAACTTTTGGCTTCTTACAGAAATAAGGATAAAACAACCATTTGCATTCATTCATATGCAGTGGATAAAAAATTATCAAGCCTTCAGAAGCTGCGCAGCTTTTATTTCAGAGGTCCAAGAATAATAACTGTCAGTTGCATGTAGGACACAGTGTACGATGCTTGTACATCATCTTAGACAGCATCCATTCATTAAAACCAACATCTCATTCATAACAGCGAGCTCTCTTAAAGCAACTTAAAAAGACAGTTCATCAAATAGCTTCGCATATAAAGACCCCATTAAGTCAATAAAGAAAATATTAAAACTTGAAAAGAAAAATGGACAAAGAGTGTGAATATTTAAGTTTTACACTGAAAATACAAGATACTTCAAATGCAAAAAAAAAAAAAAGACTGGCCTTAGTAGTAACAAGATATGTAAATTAACTCCAGAAAACAGGCTTTCCTATTACTACTAGTTTTATTATGAATAATAACCCACACTGGCCATTGCATAAAGGGATTCTTTGAGTTTCTCTTGCAGAACAAAATGTTTTCCTTGGGAGGACTAAATAGCCATTAAGAATTCACATGATAAAACTTCTTTACATCAGTTTTAATAACCCATTTTTGTCCCAAAAAGTCCTTTTTAATCTTACTTTCTTCTGCACATTTGCAAGGATCTCAAAAATTCCTGTGATTTAATCAGGTAAGGTTACTGACATAAATACAGGATGGCACATTTCATTTCAAAAATGCAAGTGATGCCAGTATAGAAGTTCATCAAATGTTGAACAGCGAAGGTTAAACCATCATTGTACATTAGAACCTAAGATGAAGGGAATATATCTTGATTAGGATGACAGAATTGGTAGAGCAGAAGTGAAACGAAGTCCAACGATTTCTTTGAGGTTCTTTTGAAAAAATGATGCAGATGAGGTGGAAACATGACTCAAATCAAGCCTTTACTGTAGCCTCTTCTTTATTAAAACATATAAACAAAGCAACAGGAAAAAATTCTCTTGACTCAGTTTATTCCAACTAACCCAAAATATTGTCTGTTTCACTGATTCATTATTTTCTTCTCAACTCACTCTGACAGTGCATCTATTCCTCTTTTTTACTTTCATTAGTACATGTTTGTATACATAATAATTACATTGACTGTAGGGAGATGATACAGGTACCTAATACATTTCAGTTCATTTGTTTTCCCTTCCCTCCACCTTCTTTTTATTTTTTCAGCATTGCTTACTTATCATATAAGAACTTACAAAGTTAATTATCATATATACAAATTAAAAACCAGACTAATAGACCAAAGAACATATAATATGTATAAGACAATTGTACTAAATCAAAGTACACTTTTAGATATATTTCCCATTTGGGTTACAGTATCTCTCTGTCTCTCTGTCTCTGTCTCTGTCTCTGTCTCTATCTCCCTCCCTCTCTCCCTTAATCCCTCCCTTCCATTATCATCTTTTATTTCAAAGAGAAGGAAAAGAGACAGAGAGAAAGAGAGAGATTTTTCATGTAAGAGAAACCATACAATATTAAACCTTGTGTGGCCAATTCACCTAATAACAGGGCCTTGAGATTCATCCATTTTCCTTCAAATGACATGTTTATCCTTCTTTATGCCAGAGTAGTTTTACATTGTGTATAAATACCACATTTTTTAGCCATTCTTCTGTGGATGGATATATTAACTATATCCAAAATTTAGCTATTACCAGTTGTGCTGCTGTAAGCATGTATGCATACATCACTGTGATAGGATGTCTTTTAACTCTTCTGGGAAGACATCTAGAAGGAGAAGAGCTGAGTCAAGTGGAATTTCTATTTTTAGTTTGCTGTGGAACCTCCATACTGATTTCACAGTCGTTGTATCGGTTTAAAGTCCTGCCAACAATGGAGAAGGGGTTCTTTCTCCCCACAGCCTTACCAGCACTTATAATTGGTTGATTTCTTGATGACAGCCAATCTTTCTGGAGTGAGATGGAATCTCAGTGTTGTTTCAATTTGGATTTTTAAATGGTCAGTGATGTTGGAGATTTTTTCACGCATTTATTGGCCACTTGCATTTCATCATCTGAGATGCATCTGTTCATTTCAAACGCACATATTCCTTTGGGATTGCTCCCATTTTGCCAAGTCACAGGGTTGCAAAGATGACTCTCCACTCGTGTTCTCAGTGGCATGGACACAGGTGACCACTACCTCCATGAAACGCTTTCTTATCTTTACCCAGTGCATTCACACTTTGTTTTTCTTCCATCTGATTAAAATATTTCTTGTCTGTCTACTGAATGAATAAGTAAATAAACAAATATATAAATTTTACCTAGGGAAATTTAGGAGGATATTTGAGGAAGGAAGCAGCTTAACATGTTTTGAAAGCACAAAAGTTTTATAAGGATCTGGAAAAAACTGTGCAAGATTCCATTTAGAGAATTTTCTTCATATTCTGGAACAAAAGATAGAGATATTATGAAGACTTGGTATTTAACCATTGAATTTGTGATTAAATTGAACTTTTTAGGAAGACATGAACAACATTCAATTATTTTCTGATAATAGGAAGAATTAAAATGCTTCAAGGTAGTACAGATACACCTTTAACCTTTTTTAATGTCAAGGAAAAATGCAAATTTAAATTCATTTGAGCCACTTTTTATTATTTCACCTCCAAATGATAATGTAAATAGCTCAGAAATGCTAAATTATGCCAAGTAGGTGACATAGTAATTACTAGTACATTATCCTTTAAGTTAAAAACATAAGATACTGTATCCATGTCTATAGATAACAAACAGAAGATACAGACACAAGGTCACCTATAGATGATTAAATTAAGCATAAACTTATTAGTGAGTAGAGGAATTGCTCAGTGGCATGCAGCTTGTATCCTGAGGCCCTGAGTTAAATTCCTGAGACTAAAAAAATTTTGAATTAAATTTAAAATGTTTGTGATGCATATTTGATTCTTGTTTCACCCACTAAATAGAATAATTCAGTGAGTCTTGTATCTTTTGGTTTGTCAGCAAACATGTAATGAGCCACTATAATTATAGGGGAGAAAATTTGGAAAAATGTTTCACAGTATCTAAAATTCAATTCTCACAGCAATCTCACAGCAAAATGTTTCAGTAATGAGAGGAAAACCTTTATCATTCAGAACTCTCACTTATCAAAATGAACTGTTTTATTATTGAACTCTGACTGTCATATCTACAATTCAACATTTGTCATCATGGAAGATATTACTGAGCACAAGAATGAATATTATTCATCTCTGTCATGAAATGCAATAAAAGTAACAAAGTATATGTAATTACCAAGGCATAAACTGTTTAGATAGTTTGAGCTTATATTTTTGTAAACATTTTTATGAAGTACTAAGAGTCTTGATTTGACTTGACTTGTCTAGGACTAAGTGTCCAGTTTTTACTTGACATTATTTTACCCATTGACTCTGTGAAATGTAGAGTTGGGCTGATGCCATTTCAAGTGAGACAGTGAAAGATACGAGGTATATGAGGTTTTATTGAGCTGCATGAATCAAACAAGCATGGCTAATGAGGACCTCTAAGCAGAGAATTGCCTGCTTGGCGTGGGTAGGCTCAGGTGAGTGATGAGAAGTAATCAGGTGAGACAGTTTACCCATTTCTGCTGACTCTCCATAAATGTCATGGCAAAACCAGTTGCCTTAGAGGTTCTGGAACAACAACTGGGATTTTGCAACTCTCCAAATAAAGCATGGATTGAGCAGAAAGTCAGTAACTTGCGCTCAGGTGATCCTCTCCTCTCTTTTACTTAATATCTCCAGAATGATTTACAATAACTTATGAATGAGTGTCATCCTCAAAAATGATTATGAAACATGGAATTATTATATAATTTATAGTTTTTTTTTAAAAAAACTAAAGGCTTGTGAAAAAATATAGATTAATGATGTCCCGTTTTACACAACAAGAAAAAAGTTATGTAACTTCTGTTGAATCTGCTGAACTTTTGAAACAATAATTAGTACAGTCTAATTCTTATAGCCTCCATTCTTGGTTTTCATCCATTTAAATGATGTTTTTACTATACTATCATTTCATTCATTACAATGATGTTCATTACAATGACATTGTTACCCTACTATCTCAAGGAATATGAGGATTGCCATTAACAATGATAAGAAGTAAAGCATACTGCCTGACTTCAGGTTTAACAAGGAGGAAAAAGACACACAAATTTGAGGCATTCTGTACTTGTCATCTGTTGGACGTGCATGTGATTTCTCTCAGTTTACAGATTTGTACTGAAGAACCTCTTGAATAGGATTCCTTTCCTAAGACCGTGACTGGATGAACCATGCCAAAATCTTTAGACATGATTTACTTTGGTTAAATACAAATGAAAAAGTTCTCCCTGATACTCTTCCTTAGACATGAAAATGTATTTTATTTACTGAGAATGAAATCTTATCTTATTATGTGTTTCTGGGTCTTTTAGTCTGTGCCTAAGTAGTTTCTTTTATTAATTTCATATTTATTTCCTGTGTTATAGGCTGTCTGTAGCCCTCCCCCCCTTTTTTACACATTTTTGATTCATCTTTAAATAGTTGGGATAGTAATAGGAAATATTTATATGATGACTTTTTCCTTGTGTATGAATAAGTGTAAACTAATTTGTGCAACTTTATTTCTGTCTTATGAATATGTACCATTAAAAGAAAAAATTTAAAAGTAGGTAAAAATCAATATACAGATATGAAATTGACATGTCTCAATGTTTTTTTGTTTAAATTAACACAATAAGAAAGTAAATGTACTTTCTTAGAAAGTACAGTGAAAATTTTGAATTTATAACACTGCTATATTCATAGAGCAATAATCAGCTATATTGCACATGATACAGTTGATCTGCATTTCCCTGGACAAGATTTACACTTACTGTTTTCTGTAGGGTAACTTTCATGTTTACAGAGTAGTGAAATAGTCAAACACCAACAAATACACACACCAGCAGTAACAGACAACACCTGGAAACTAAAATGTCGCATTGCAAAGATGCCTAGTAATCACTTTTGCTCATGTAAATATGTAAGCATATTACATATCAAAGTGTTCATAGTAATTTTGTTTGAGTTGTGATAAAAAGATGGATTTTTGTTTTGGAATCTGATTATAGTACATTGTGAAAAAATTGAATAATCATAAAACATAAAATACATTCATTGAGTTTCTTTGCGATTAAAAGTTTCAGATCACTGAAAGACTCCATATGACTAAAATAAGAAGTGCCTATAATGGGAAAAAATTGTAATATAGTTTTCAGGCAAAGAATTTATATATATATATATATATATATATATATATATATATATATATAAAGGAATCATTATTGAAGCTCAGTAATAAAGAAAATTGAAAATGGGAAAAAGAACAGAAGAAGCATATTTTAAAAATTATATAAATGAATAAATGTACACATGCATTCAACATGAAAAAAGCAAATTAAACTGAAAGTTAGATGCCATTTCACTCTAAATAGATAAAATTTAAAAGTTTGGAAATGTCAGCTATTCAAAAGATGCATCTGGAATGGTCATACACTGCTGGTGGGAGTGAAAAATGATTTAGTATCTTTGGAAAATTGTTTCCCTGTTCTTCAAAAAGTTAAAGGTACACTACTGAATCGCCCAATAATTCACTTCTCTGTAAGACTACTCAGGAGAAATTGAGACGTATGTCCCAAAGTGGCTCCTGTAAGAACATCCATAATAGTTTTCCTCAAAACAGCAAAACATGGAAACAACCTGAATGTCGATTAATTCTATAAAAAATTTTATTTTCTCTTGCTGAGTAGTAAACAACCTCACATCTCAGAACACTTCAGTGACCAGAGGTACATGGGGTTTCCCCACACAAACCAAGCAGTTTTCCAGGGGTTACCAGTTGGGTGTCCAATACTTAAATTCCATTTTCACAGGTTTGGGTTTCACTCCCCTAGATTCTCACCAATTCAGAAGTCAGTTTTGAGCTAACCTCAGTTTTCACTAATGACTGGTCAGCTATAAATCAGGGTTCCTGTGAGCATTTTCTTTATTCAGGCAATTTACTAGGATGGTTCCCAGAGGTCATGGACTCACATTTACTATTTTACTATAAAGTATATCACAAAGGATATCAATAAACAGGTAAAAAAAAAAGAGCTCCATAGACGAGGAATGAGAAGGTCATCAGGAGTGTCCATGCTCTCTCTGGACAACTCCATATACTTCCATGTCTTCTACAAACTGGAAGCTCTCTAAACTTTGTCCTTTCAGAGTTTTAAAGAGGCTTCATTATGTAATCCTGATTGATTAAATCACTGGTTATTTGTATATATATAACTTTCAGTCCCTCTTCTCTTTCTGGAGGTTGTGAGTTGGGAGCTGACATTAGAGGGCAACAGTCCTCATTTTGAGGGCATAAAAGGTCTTTCCAATAATCAGCACATTAGAACAAACAATGCTCCTATCACCTAGGAAGTGCTTTGGATTTAGGTGCTCTTTGACAGAGGCTCTGTCTTCGGTATTTTCTTGTTACTGAGACAAAATATACAACATTGGTGTGTGAAGGTATGCTCAACTATTTCGAAGAAAAGAGACTGTGGTAGCTACTGTTGATGTCCTGTTATCTTACTGTGAAGTGCTGTGTTGCTTGCATTGTTCTGTTCTGATTTGCTTTGTTCTGTTCTCTCTTGTTTTATTCTCTTTAAAATTAAAAATTAAAAAAATACACAACATTCAAAGTTAAAGGAGAAAGGATTTATTTCTTCCAAATTTTGTAGGGGTTTCAGTTCAGAGTCAGCTGGCTCCAAGGCTTGGTGGCTGGCAGAGGGGTATCAGGGAGAAAAAGCAGTCCAAGGCAAAATAGGGCAGGCAGAAGGCAGCAAGAAGCAACCAAGCCTGACTTTATATTTCACCCAGGCTACCTGCCTTTTGGTTGGTGTCACACACACACACACACACACACACACACACACACACACAAACACACTGGAGCACCTTTAATCCGATCATCACACATTTAATCCCAGTATCACACACAATAGCACCAACCACCTCCAAAAACCCCCACCTTTGACCTTGTGAGACTTTGGGGGTGACATACAAGCAGGCTCCCATCACTCTAGAAATTACAAAAGACTTGAAGCTCTGTGTAACAAACTGGAAGCAATGACCAAATATTAGATTGAAAGATTTTCCTAGCATGCCCATCTACAGTAATTTTGGGAGATATACACCAAAAGTCAGGTATAGAAACCAAATACATGCATTTCCTTTGCTGCCATAACATCAGAATTTTTAATGATGTATATCTTACAATTTGTTTTATTTAAGATTTATATTGGCTACTTTAGTGCTTTTATAATTCCAAGCACATTTTAAAGTCAACATACACATTCTTGCATGAAATCTAAAGATCAATTATAATCTACAATATGAGAACTGTAATTTACTATAGTGGAGTTGCAGTCTACAAGATTAAGTCTTCTAAGTCATATATTATGGTTACTTCCAATATGTTCAGATCTTCTTTAATTATTTTCAATACTGTTTTGTCATCTTCCTAGGTGTAAGTCTTGCATACTTTTGTTAGATTATTCTTAGACATTTCATCTTTCTTAAACCTATCTTAAATACTATGATACAGTCTTTAAAAATAGTGATGATTGCTTATAATATGTAACTGTATAGGTAGATTTTGCATATGGATCACTATCTGGAAAACTTGCTTGACTTCATACAAATTTTGAATAAACTCTTTTATGTGTAGCTTTTCTAAGTTTTATATACAACCATTCTATCTACAAATAATGACAGTTCTTTATCTTTTTGTGTATAAATAATATATATGATTGAAAGTAATGATAATTATAAATTTCTAGGTTGCACATAAAGAGAAAATTAGTAGTATGTCACATTCCTTCTGATTGATTTGCCTTACTTCTACCTGTTATATTTTCCTACCATTGGGATATGGAATGAATTTGTGGGGTACATATGAATGCCAAGGAAATTAGTCTCTTTTTTTTTTGTACCAGGTATTGAACTCAAACTTACCAGACAAGCATTGAGCCACTGAGCTAAATCCCTGGCCCAGAAAATAGTCTTAATATAAAGATCTGTTTGGTACATGTTATAATCCAAGGAAAAATAGTTAACAGTAAGCTCTCTAAATACCCAGTTATTTCTCACTGCCATTGCTAATAAATATTGGCTTACTTTGTATCTCAGTGTTTTATTAGTATCACAGCAAATTACCACAAACTTATTACCTTCCCATTTTACAAATCACTATACTGGGTTAGTGATGTTTCTTTTCTTTGGTTTTCATAATGCAGAGACCCAAGTTAGGTCCTTTCTGGGAGGCTGCGGGAAGGAAATAATTCCAAGCATATTCAGGTTGTTGCCCAAATCTGTTTTCTTATGATTGTAAGACTGCAATGACCTTTTATTTGCTGGCTTTTAGCTGGCAACTGGTAGTGACTTCTGAAAGTCTTCCTATAATCCTTGCAATTGATTAAGCCACAGAGGTAGCAGGGATACAGTGAAATCTCCAAATAGGAATTTCTCTGACTTCCTTTCTGTCTCATTTTATGCCCTTTCTCCAGCCTAAGAAAGTGTCCTGGACTTAGATTATTAGATTTACCCACTTGGATAATTCACAGTAATCTCCTACTTCATTGCATCTTGAAAGTCCCTTTTGCCATGTAACTCAGAGTATTTTAGAAGACCGGGTGCACATGCCTTTAAAATTGAAGTAGGATGCAATATTCATCCCATCACATTTTTTGGTCTCATACAAATTTATAACAACCTTTCCTGCCAAAACCTGAAGCCCTTTCATGATTCTTTCCAACAAAAATTATTATTATCTCCAAGGGAATATTACAACTTTACTAATCTCTGCTAGATTATGCAATACAATCATTCTTTTTTAAATTTTAAATTAAGTTTATTGGTGCAACGTAGATATACATAAAGATCACATACATCATAGGGACTTGGTATCTGTAAATGATATATTTTGATTCCTCTTTTTTCCCAATCCCCTCTCCTCTCTTCAACTCTTCTTCCCCTCTTTATTTACAAATATTTGTTTCCATTTTATCCTGTTTTAATAATTTTATTCTTTTTCCTCACAGCCATGCCAGCATTTTTTATTGGTTGATGTTTTGATGATAGCCATTCTTCCTGGAGTGAGATGGAATCTCAGTGTTGTTTTAATTTGCATCTGTTGGATAACCAGCAATGTTGAATATTTTTTCATATAATTATTTGCTGTTTGCATTTCCTCCTCTGAGAAGTGTGTATTCATCTCAGATGACTATTTTTGGATTGGGCCTTTAAATGTTGCGGTCTGATTTTTTCCAATTCTTTATGTGTTCTAGATATTAGTCCTTGGTCTCCTCGACAACTGGCTAAAATTTTTTCCCACTCTGTGGGTTGTCTTTGTACTCTGTTGATTTCTTTTGCTGTGCAAAAGCTTTTAATTAGGGAGAGCTCCCTGAGATTCCAGATGTTATTTCTTTTTTATTATTTCCCATGTGATTGGAGTTTTGTTCATCAAATATTTGCCTGTACCTGTTTCTCAAGTGTTCTATCTATTTTTTCTTCCAGCACATTTAGTGTTTCTCTTCTGATATTTAGATCTCCAATTAAATTTGACTTTAATTTTGTGCATGGTGATAGACATGGGTCTCATTTTAGTTTTTCTCCAACACCATTTATCAAAGAATCTGTGTTTCTTCCAGTGAATGTGTTTGACCCCTTTGTCAAAGACAAGGTGGTTGAATGTGTTTGGAGTTGTTTCTGCATTTTCTACTCTGTTCATTGATCCTCACATCTGCTTTTCTCCTAGTACCATTCTGTGTTTATCACAGTAGCTTTGCAGTATAATTTCAAATCAGGGATTATGATACCCCTGCCTTGCCTTTGTTTCCAGAATTTTTTTTAGTATTCTAGGGTCTCTTTGGTTTCCAGTGAATTTCAGGAATGTTTTCTCTAATCCTGTGAGGTATGCTTATAGTACTTTGACTGGGATTGCATTAAATATGTATAACAATTTTGGGAATAGGTCATGTTTCACTACATTGGCTCTTCCTATCCATGAGCAGAGGGTTTCTTTCCATTTTCTGATATACTCTTTGATCTCCTTTTTCAGAGTACTATAATTTTCCATGTGTAGATCTTTCACTTCCTTCCTGCTAATTGATTCCTAAGTACTTCATTTTTTTGGATGCTATTGTGAATGATGTGATTTCCCTAATTTTTCTTTCATTGAGTTTGTTGTTTGTGTACAAGGATATTATTCATTTTTGAGTGTTGACTTCGTATCCAGCTATGTTAATGAATTTGAATATTAAATCATAAATCATGGTGGAGTTTTGGGGGTCTTCTATATAGAGTATCATGCCATCTGCAAATAGTGATAATTTAATTTGTTCCTTCTGTACGCTTATTTATTTTATTTCTTTTTTTATCTAATTGCTCTGGCTAATGTTTCTGGAATTATATTGAATAAGAGTTGTGATAGTGGATATCCTTATCTTCTGATTCTAGAGTGAAAGTTTTCCATTTTTGCCCATTTAATATGATGTTGACTGTTAGCTTGTCATAGATGGCTTTTATCAGATTCAAGTAAAGACCATTTATTGCAATTTCCTATAGGATTTTTATCAAAAATAGGTGTTGGGCTTTCCCAAATGTTTTTTTTTTCATCTATTGAGATGATCATATCATTTTATCTTTGGCTCTGTTAATATGGTTTATTAGGCTTATTAAGTTGCATATATTGGATCACCCTTGCATCCTTGGGTTGATAAATACTTAGAAGATAGGTCTCTGGGACCTCATTTATCTAAAACATGGGTACCTTGATGTATTTCAGTAGTAGAAGAACTGTTAAGTAAGTTATTGTTTTTTTAAAAAGAATAATTTAAAGAAAAATATATCAGAGAGTATTAAAATTAAATTGATTTAACAATATACAATAAGAAAACAGCTACATATGTTATATACTGTAAGAAACAAGTAATTCAAAGTTTTTATTTATTTGAATATTGTAATTCCACAGCTATAAAGTTCAGTAGGAAAACAAAAGTTATCACAAAATAAAAATTTGTTATTCTCCTTTGGCTTGGAAAATATGAATTAAACTAGAAACATACTACAATTTCTTTCTTTCTTTTTTTTTTATCAATAACCAGGTATCGAACTTACCACTTCGCGCTTGCAAGGCAGGCACTTATGCCACTGAGCTATATTCCCAGCCCCTTACAATTTCTTAATTATTTTTACTTCTCAGGACTATTTTAATGATTACAAAAATACGTAGCATATTATTTGTGGAGATATGTGTGTATGTTAAACTGAGAAAACTGAAAAACAGTTACACATATTTGTGATGTTTCATAGCAATCATCTTTAAAAAATAGATAGACACTTGTTATGACTTTCATCTTCGAATGGAAAATGTTACTGTGAAATAACAGCTTACTGTCAATGTTAACATGTTTATCTATTGAATGACAAAATTTTAGTTGTCATAGCAGGACAGAGTAATGTGATGTAGTAACATTTATTTAGATATGGGGATTTTATAGTCATTTTATTCTGTAAATGAGAATTCTTATCTCTATCAAAAAAACTACATATCTTCAGCAGTAGCACTGTAATATTAGACTTGTATGCATTAGAGATACATACATTGTGAATAACACATGTATGGTTCTAAAATGAGTACAAATAGTCCTGATGAACATATTATAAAGTAAATTCAAACAATAAATGTATTTGAAACTACTTAAAATTAAATTTTAAAATGCAATGTATATACACAATGGTATACTATTTGGTTGTAAAGAACAATGAAACTATGTGATTTTCAGGAAAATGGATGAAATTTAAGACCACCACACTACACAAAATTATCCAAGCTCATACACTTAATTACATGTTTTCTCTTAAGTGAGAAATCTAAACTATAAAAAATTAATTAATTAACTAAAAGACAGATGCTAAGAAACTACAGGATAAGACTCTAGGTAATGTGGAAGGACATCAGAATTAAAGAAGGGTACAGGGAAATTGGGATAAAGGGATTGAAAATGAACAAGATATGAGTTCAGCAGGAACAAATCTCCCAAAATGAACATCACTATTCTATAATAGAAGCTTGCACTAATACAAAAGTAAACTTAGCAAATTCATGAGTAATAACTATAAACAACATATAAATATTTAAACCATGGCAAGATTAAAAGAGTAAACATATAAAGGAAAATATTAAATGTTGGGCCACAAAGCAGGTAAGATAAATTTGTACTCAGTTACTTTCATTTTGTGACAGAAGAAAATAAGTATTTACCCAGACTTGAAACTTACATTTAAGGAAATTATTACCTAAATCTGACAGTCTTTGTCATATGTTTTTAGTTTACAGATATACTCTCTAAGCTAATATCTCTTATGAAAACAAAAATATTATCTGACATAACAAGTTTAATTTTTGTTGCTTTTTTCCTTTCAAATGCCATTAAACTAAATTTTTATATTTTGTTAAAACAATAACAATGTTTAGTAAAATTATTTTAGCAACACAAAGTCATGGAATAATTACATACATCATCAAATACGTACTTCTTAGCAGCAAAGTTTAGGGGTGATATATTTATTTGTTTCTTATTTTCTGTTGGCTACATTTTTTGTATAATTATAAAAGACAATGTTTTTAACTACCTTAAATATTCCCAGGGCAAAAATGTCAAGTTTTAAACAGCTTTTGGCACTGAGAATCTCTTCATAATCCCTCAGAATTATTCAAAACATTCTTACCTGGAGAACAATTAAATCTAGTGCCTCATTGAGAATTACTGTGGAAAACCATGTATTTAAATTTAAACAAAATGCTCATAGGTCTCCATAGTTGATTCACTGAGCATGATATGACCCCTTGACAACTGCTGAATGTCCTCGGAATTTTGTGTACACTCTGCTGTAATTACAGTTAACTCTGAACCTCCTGAAAAACGATTTCAGAAAGAGAACCAGCTGGACTTACACCTCTAACTTAGTGCTAACGGCGAAGTTGATAAAGAAATAATCATTTCAGAGATTGCATTATCGGGAGGATGCTAAAGTCCCATACCAGCTGACTAGAAGGCAGATCTCTGAGCAAGGAGATGCTAAGCCTTCATGCCTCATACTTTACACATTCCTAGATATCTGCCAATCAGTAAACCGCAAGATGGTAAAGAAAATGATGGGAGGGGGTTGCAATTCTGAAAACCTGTAAGTTAGTCATTTTTTTCTGAGTTTCTCAGTTGTAGTACTGAACATCCTAATCACTTTGTTGAGTATTTTTCAGTTACAAGAAAATGTCTGCAACGGTAAAATACTTGGATGTTCTTTTTTTCTGCCACATCTTAAATTTTTTATCCAGAATTGAACTCAGTACCTTGCACTTGACAGGCAGGTGCTTTGCAGCTGAGCTACATCCCTGGCTCTATTATGTCTTAAGGAATACAGAAAATACACACAATAAAAACTTAAGTGTATTAATGACATATGCACTGTCTTAGTTACTTTTACTCATTGCTGGGACAAAATACCCCACACCCAAAATGAAGGAAGGAAAGGTTTATTTCTTACATTTCTTGGAGGTTTCAGTCCATACTCAGTTGGCTCCAAGGCAGGGTGGCATGGCAGGGTGGCATAACAGGCCGGCGGTTCATGGCAGCCACAAACAGCAAGGCGGAAACTGGCAAGAGAGAGAGAGACGCTCTTCTTGCCCTTACATCACATCCTGGCTCCACCCCTAGGCAGATGTAGCACTCACTCCACCAATCAGAGCACTAGACAAAGAGCTAATCACAAATGCTAGATTTGGTTGAGTTCATATAGAGGCTTGGGGGCCACTGACATAAGCCAAGACATACCCTAAGTTATATTTCCTGATTATACATCACAATTTTTCAGTTATCTAAGATTGAGAGTGAATACAGCAGCTGAGGCACACCCAGGGCTGACTGTGGTATATCCAGGAAGTCTAGAAACAGTGGGACCACGGACAGTAAAATGTTTTGGTATCAGCACTTGAATTTTGCTGAACTCTGAAGCTTGTCAGTTTTAATTTCAAAAAGTTACATGTTTCCAAGCAAACTCCTTTTATCACATGCCTAAGTCACCAATGTCCACTTAGAAAAAAATCAAATCAGGATAAAGAGAATAATTCATCTTTCCAATTCCTAATCAAGAGAGTAAGTTACTAACTTCATGAAAATTGTTGCTTTAACCAGAGGATAATCATCAGCTATAGTTTTTATTATATGATAAGAGACACTAAGTGAATCAAACCAAACTTGAGACATTTATATGTAAAAAAATCAGGATCAAATAAATATCTTAGGAATTTATTCTGAAACTAAACATTGTTATGATTGGCTATATATAAACTCCAAAATGATATCCAGTAATATTAAAACCATATATGAAGTATTATTTTATGAACCAGACAATAAAAAGTCCAAAATACCATATCTCTATTAAGTCTATTGCTATTTGTAAGAGTGTATTACAAAAATAATGAACAGATTTGAGTCATCTGAGCATAAAGTGCCTTTATTCAGCTCAATCAGAATAGAAACTAATGATATTTGAATTTTAAAAGCAAATGCAAAAGATGTGGATGCACATAAACAAATGAAGTTAACCAAGCGCTCAAAATGCTTAATGCTTTTTCAGAAAGATCTCCACCAGACTATTTTTTTGTATCCCAAGGTAAAGCAGCTCAAGATAACTGTTTCATTTGCCTTTTTAACCTGTGAAATACTTTTTGTATAGATTGACACTCAGAATGTTTCTTGAAGCTATTAATATGCTTTCTGTAATGCATATTTTTGGCAATTATAGCACCACACATATCTAAAAGTCTTTATCCTATTTGTGTGCAAGATAAATCAAAACAGGTATTGATGTTACAAGTGTGAACTAATAGCTCAATATATCTCTGTTAAGTAAAACACAAGGACTAAACAACAGAAATTAGCCTTTCATCATTTAAATTTATAGAACTGAATGGCACTCTCTAAATATTTTAATTATTTTTCTTATATACATTTAAATGTGTTCTAGACTGACTGGAGTATTTAAAAGACAAAACATCAGAAAATTGTTTTGTCTTTTATTAAACTGACATACATATTGAATGTATAACCTATGTAAATGTAATAATAGAAAAAGTCATTAAAACAATCAATAAATGCATAAAACATAATTACAAAAGGCTGCTTTTGCTGGAACTAACTATACCAGAAAATGCAAGGAAAAATATCTGGCCCATAAATCATAATGTAAGTAATGGTAAGATGCACTGTATAAAATCCAAGTACCGGTTTTGTATTTTATCTGTCTTTGAGAGCTTCATAAATATTATTTAAATCATAATTATATGCCTGATACAAAAGCCTAATTGAGTCCTATTTTATGTATGATAGAAAAAAATTATAATAGGAAGAAAAATTACATTATTTTCAGTTCCTAAAATATATAGATTTAGTTGCTGTAATACATTCATAGATAACACTTTTCCTTGTAATTAATTAACATCTGATTGAATTTCCTAATATTACAGTTTTGTTAACACACAAAACCTACACAATTCACGCAGGCTTTCTCCCATTAGGCATGAATGTAATTATTCGTTATCTTTCAACACAGCCAAGCCCTGTAAATATAATTACAAAGTTTTATATTTACTCAAGCATAAAAAATCTGATAAAATTAATATTGAGTTCATCCTTTTACCTTTGTTATTAAAATTCACCAAGGGCTCATTAAATTCATCTTCTATGACTACAATTTGTACATAGAATTAATTTTTATGATGATTTTCAAACTTTAATAAAGTCATATATATAATATGTATATTTGGCTTCAGGTAGTTGTTACAAGTTTGTATTTCTGACATTAATAAAGAATGCAGATTAGAAACCTTAACAAGTAGAAAATTTGAGGTAATTGGGTAGACTGTTTCATCAATAAGTCAAAGCATAGTACTCAGGGACATATACAGACTGAGATAATTGTTTTTTAGAGTCATGTGGATTCATGGGTCTCTTAAGTTCCTAATGCTTCAATGTGAAGCTGCAAAGTATATTAAGTCATTATAACAGTCATCATTAAAGGCTTTTTCATCCCCAAAATGATAAAAGTAATCATTTTAGACATGTGTTTTAAAATTTCAAGTGTTCATTTTGAAGGCAACATAGTAATGTCAACAAAAGGTCCATGTTAGTGAACCCCTAAAATATGGAATTTTTGACAGAAACTAAAAAGCAGTTTATTTATCCTGGAAAATGCAATTAGAAAACAAAGTGCCAGCCTTGGTATTCTGCATACTATTGTTTTCTTACTAGTTGATGGTCATTCTGCATCAAACACAGGAAAACTGCAGTGCTTTCTGCCTACGCTTTAGGCCAACACAATCTAAGGGCCTCAAATCATGATCAACTCATGGAACAAAATTTACTCAAGAGTAATGATTCCTCCAAAGTCTAAAAAAAATTGATGTTTATTTTGCACTGGCTTCATTTCAAAACACCTTACAAAAATAATCTGTCTTTGTTACAATATCATCTCTACATTGCATGTAAAAAAATAATGAGAGATTGTATAAATTGCTTAGGTTCATACAGCAATGAAATAGGAAAGTAGGGATTTGAACTGAATCAGCTCTAACACCCATGAATTGGTTCTATTCTGCTTCTTTGAGCCACAAGTTGAGAAAGAACTTTGTAAAAAATAATAGTAGTACTGTTTGTTTCTACTGTCTTTCTCACTAATTATTCAAAAGTCCCACTAATAGTTTATACCTTTATTATGTTTATTCTCTCTGAAAGTGGTGAATATGGTATTGGAGAATACTATCTGTATCATAGTATTGCCATATACTTATATATCTAACAAAAACTATTTTAGAGATATTACAAGAAAGTGAAATGAATCTAATGGTTAAATTTGCATCATGGTGAAGAAAAGAGGTCTCAGAACTGCTTTAGTTATCTCCAAGATATTTCTCATAAATTGAACTGTTTTATAGATAATGGTATTAGTTATTTTTATTTGTGTGTCAATTTTGCATCTTGAATTTTCAAAGGAATTTGTCCATCTCATAGAGTAGCTCAAGTAGTTGGCAGAATGCTGCTTATAATATTTGTGTAGTATTTCTTATATAAAGAATCTATAAACTTCTTTTACATTCAGTGTTAGTGATTTGTATATACTTTTTATCTTGATGAATTATTGGTACAGGGTTACAAAAAGTGTTGATCTTTATAAAAACTAATATTAATTTTTGCATTAATTTTCTCTACCTTCCATTGACTTCTAACTTACAGTTTACTCACTGTCAGCCAATTAAAAATGCTTTCAATTTTTCTGTGACTTATTCCTTGGCCCATGAATCATGTAGAAATATTGTATTTATATTTCCTAGATACTTTCTTATTAATCATTTCTAAATAAGTTCCACTGCAGTCAGTGAGCATGCTGTATGAAAGTTCAGTCCTTTTATAATTGGTTAACCAGGCATGGTGTGACATATCTGTAACTCTAATATTCAGGAGGCTGAGGTAGGAAGATTGCAATGAGTTTAAGGCCAGTGTGGGTTGCATAGTGAGTTTAAGGTCAATCTGAACTATATAGAAGGATTGTCTCAGAAAGCAAAAAAAAAAGAAAAATTATTGACAACCACTATGTGATTTCTGTTGGTGAATGTATCAAGTACACTTGAAAAGAATGTACTTTGCATTTGTTTGGCATAGTATTCTTTAAGTATCAAGGTATTTTATGGTGGTAACCAAGTCTTCTATATTATTAATTATATTTTATCTAGTTTTTCTAGAAGTTGATTAGAATTGTTCTGTAATTTCTGAAATTAAAATCTACAATTGTAAAATCATCTATTTTTCTTCTGTGAATTTTTGCATAAGGTACTATGAGGCTTTCTCACTGAATATATGTACACACTTTTATAAATGTTGTCTTCCAGGGAAGTCCAAAGATGGCGGACCAGTAGGTAGCAGGAGAGGGACCCTCTCTGAGAGAGACAGCTCAAATGCCAGAATAGAACACCCTGGAAAGACCCAAACAGAGAGAGATGGACTCTCACAACCCAGGAGGAAACCAAAGTACAAAAAACCGCTTTGAATATGAGGTCCTGCGGCTACCATTAGAGAAGCTAAGATCAGCGAGCATGGCACCCTCCTTGAGCCACCTGAATTCCTGCCGGAGACCTGAGCAACCAATCCGCGCTGAAGCGACTGGCTTGAGCTGCCAGAGCGTGGAGCTGAACAGCCCTGTACGTGGCTCGCCTGGACCTGGCCCTGTACATGACCCACCCAGAGGCACCGTGAATTCACAATGCAGCCACGCTGAAGTCAGAGGTCAGGGAGCCCAGCAGTTCTTGGGGACAGGCATCAACATGCAGTGAGTGATAGGAATAAGACCTCCCACGGGAAAGGGGCAACTGACCGGATGACATGTTGGATTGGGCAGGAGAGCCTTAACTCCATAAGGAAGTGGATAGGGCCCATTGGGATTTGCCATGTTACATTTTACCAACCCAGAATTAAGTTTCTAGGCAAAGTCCTACACTTAATGTACTGGCATACCCTGGAAAAGGAGGTCTGGCTCCATGCTTTCCTGCCCAAGGTTTGGGTAGTGTGGGTGAAGGCAGTCCCTTAAACAGCAAAGCCGACAGTAAGCTGGCTTACATCTAAATCTGATGTCCATAAAGCTCTATGTGTATAGTCTCAGTGGTGCAACTGGACACAGCTTGTGCCAATGAAAGTCAAAACACCAGTGGGTCTAACTGGGGTAAATGTCTTGAAGATTTGTCTGTGAAACTGACCTAGGAGAAGCTGTGCTCCTCAGCGATGCATGCTGGGTAGTGAAGACAGTTCCTTGGCCACAAAGGCTTATACTGAACTGGGTCTTAGCTGTGTGTGTTCCAAGGACACTCTAAGGCCTTCAGTGATACAACCCAAAGCCACAAACTGAATTGGTCCCACTGGCACGCTGGTCCTTACCTGATGATAGAATATATCGAGCCATTCTGTATGTGAGTTTCGGCCTTGATACAAGGCCTTTGGCTCTGTCTCCTGCTGGATGTGACTATGACTGGCCTGGGACTGAGCTTTAGGGCACAGTTTTGTGCTAGATTCTGTGCTTTGCCACCCAGTGGGTGGTGTCTTGATCCATGTTTTCTGCCACGTGAGATTAAGGGGTGTTAGAGAAAAATCAGTCAACTGGATAATGGGCTTCAGTGGATTTGAATGCTAATGGATGCCTGGGGACAGTGCTTGTGGGGCTGTCCCATTACTGTGATGATCCTGGTCTAGGATTCATGCTAATGTCTTTAATTAATTCCCTCTCTGTCCCTGAAGCAGGTGTTGGTCTCTCTTGGCTGCACCATTTTGAGGGTTGCGTGAGGGATGATGCAGACAATTCCTTCTATCCTGGCTCCTTTAGTTCACGTTTTCTTTGTGTCATGCTAAGACCATCCACTACGGTCCTCATCTGGATTCACTGTCCTTTGTGGAAAGGACAATGAGTCTGCTTCAGGAATAGTTGCTCCTATCAGTGCATTTAAGAGGAAACAATTCCCAGAAGATTTTTACTTAACCACCATGTTGCTTTTGCATTACAGAAGACTAGTGAAGTTTTTAAAAGATTGTTTTTTAACCAAAGATATCTGTTTAAAAAAATCAGCAACATATTATTAGTTTACAACATACAAAAAAAGTAAAATGTATGAGTAAATGGCGTGAAAGATGGGAGGAAAGAATTGGAAATATATTTTGTCATGTCTTTTACAAAGCACAGAAAGCAGTATAATATTTGAATGTAGAGTGATTATAGTGTATATTTCAAAAGCCAGAAAATTACTAAATGTTTGAAAAACTTTTATATGACAAGTCAGAGAAAGGCAGTATGAAATAGAATCAGAAACATCTGAAATAAATTCAGAGAAGGGTCTGAAGTGAAAAAATAAAGATCAAAAATAAAAGATACAAAACAACCATCAAAATGTTAGAGTTTTAGTTCCAACACGTCATTACATTAGTCTAGTCTGTTCACAATAGGTAAGACAGATGAGAGGGAAAAATTAAGTAAGGACCAAAACTTTTTCACATTTTTATGGAAGACGCATGCAAGACAGGATATACCTAAATAAGAAATAAAGATCATACATAACAATTGAAGTTTTTAAAATTTGAAAGAAGCCAGAGTTAAAAAATTACATATAAGGGAACAACAATATGAATGTCCATGGATTTGTAATCTGAAAGCAATAAAGCTAAAAACTGGAAAAAAATCTTTAAGTTTGTGAGAGAAAAAAGGACAACCCAATATTCTATACTCAATAAAATTATATTAGAAATAAAATTTAAAAATAGAAATGAAAATATTTTTTATTATTGAATCTTAAATAGAAAGATATTAGAGGAACTTCTTCAGGTATAGGGAAAGTATACCAAAAGGAAGCTTGAGATATGAGAAAAGAGTGGAAAACATTAGTAGATGAAGGCTGTGGAACAACCCCAGTACTAAAATAAGGCAGGGGTCCTTGCTCTGTTGGACTTCTGTTCGGGCCACCATCACATGTGACTGGTTGCAGTGGCTCGAGGCCAGGAGCCTACCTCAGCAGTAAGACCCATAGCACTATGCACCTTCATCCTGTCCAAGTTCTGAGATGGTCATGTACGCTGAGAGCTCAGGCTGTGGCATAGCATTGCGGCATTAATGATCAAAGGCGTGACACAAAAGCCTAGGGTTACTTCATTCAAGGGGATTCTCAGTATAACCAGTCCAAATCCTGCAGTTCCTGACTACAGGCTCATGATTTTAAGTGAAGTATCTGGATTTACTATGTCACAGAGAGAGGTAGCTGATGGTCTACCTTGTACATCCCCATTACTCTGAAGAACACACCAATGGTGCATTAGGGATAATCCTAGGACTTCACTGCCACTTAGCATAGTGGCACTACACCAAAATCAGACTGGCAGTAAATATGGACTCAGGATGTCACCTGCTGAAGTAGTCAAAAAGGCTACCCAGAGAGAAAAAGCAGCCTGGTTAGAATTTCTGGAAGCATAGAGGAATAAAACCTTAGCATCAGGAATCAAACCTAATCTTTGAATAACCACATGCCATTGCATGTCAACAAACATGGAGAATTTGCAGAAAACCATGATCTCACCTGGCAGTCAAAATAAGGCATGAAAAAATGCTCATCAGGCAACTGCAAATCCAATCCACAATGGAATATCATATTAGTGAGAATGTTTATTATCAAAAGTCTGGGGGCTGGGGATTTAGCTCAGCAGCATAAACACCTGCCTTGCAAGTATGCAGTCGTGAGTTTGATCCCCAGTACCAATACAAAAAAATTTTTTTTAAAGTCTAAGCATAGTAAGTGATGACAAGGATATACAGAAAAGAGAACTCATCCACACTGTAGATGAAAATAGAAATTAATATTGCCACTATGGAAAATCATATGGAGGATTTTCAAATTATTAAAAATAGAATTACCATATGATAAAAATATTTCTGCTGAATATATTTCCAAAGAAACAAAATCAGTGTATTGAAGTGATACCTGAGTATCCATTTGCATTGCAGAACAGAAAATAAATATAAACAAATTAAGTTTCCATCAAATGTTGAATGAATGAATACAAAAATGTGGTGCAGATTCATGATGGAATACTCTTTGGTCACAACAAAATGAAATGCTATCATCTGCAACATAGATGGAAGTAAAGATGCTCTTCTGAAGTGAAATTAGCTAAGCACAGATAACCAAGTGCCATAAGATGTCATTCACATGTGTAATCTAACATAGTTGATTTCATAGAAGTTGTGAATAGAATACTGGTTTACCAACAGCTGTGTGTGAGGAGGTTGTGGTGAGGTCATAGTGATCAATATTACTGTGCTATAAACAGAAATAAGTTCTGGGGGGGGCTATTACAGAGTAGAGTAACTGTAGATATCAACAGTGTATTGTATATTTTGAAAAACTAGGGGAAAGGATTTTGAATGTTTTCACCATAAGGAAATAATGTTTGTGTAGACACATTTAGGCTAATTTAAGCACCACATAGTGTACATGGGAACCAAAACACCATATGGTACCCCACTTAATATGAGATTTTATTTTTATATTTCAATTAAAAACTCAATAAATGATAATAACAATAATCTAGTATCATATATATTCTTCCTTAAGAACTTTGATACTACTTTAGATAGCCTACTGTTTGCCACAGAATATCTTTATTTTTATTCTTTTTTTAAAGGTAGTTTTATCAGTTGTAAAATTTTAGGCATACAGTTTATTTTCTCTGTAACATTTAAAAATATGACTGCATTCTCTTTCAGTTTGGATAGTTTCCTCTGATATGTCTGCTGTAGTTCATTCCTTCTTATGTATATAATGAGCTTTTTTCAGGCTTCTTTATTGCTCTGCTCTTACAATTATTGTGTTCTGTTTTCCACAATATGAATATCATCTGCATAGGCTCAATTTCTCTTTTTTCTATCTTTTGTGTTTTACTTTTGGAGATATTTGCTTATTTATTTTGTTTATGATTTTGTACCTGTTGCTTACATTGGACATTATTGTGCCATTTTTCCTTAAATCTCTTTTTTCTCTTTTATTTGGGTAATTCCATATGTTAGACCATTTTATATTGTCACATAGCAGTTATATTCCCTGTTGTTTACACTATTTCATTTATATTTCATTTTCAGTAATTTCTACTGACCTACATTTTCTTTCTTTAAAGAAAGTTCAGGGAGTTTCCAAAGATGGCGGACCAGTAGGTAGCAGGAGAGGGATCCTCTCTGAGAGAGACAGCTTAAATGCCAGAATAAAACACCCTGGAGAGACACAAACAGAGAGAGATGAACTCTCTCAACCCAGGAAGAAACTAAAGTTAAAAAAACCACTCGAATATTAGGTCCTGCGGCTGCCATCAGAGAAGCTAAGATCAGCAAGCACGGTACCCTACTTGAGCCGCCTGAATTCCTGCCTGAGACAGACCTGACGACCGAACCACACTAATGCGACTGGCTTGAGCTGCCGGAGTGTGGAGCTGAACAGCCCTGAGTGTGGCTAGCCCGGCCCTGGCCCTGCACACGATCCACCTAGAGGCACCGTGAAATTGCGCCGCAACCACATTGAAGTCAGAGGTCAGGGAGCCCAGCAGTTCTCAGGGATCGGCATCAACACACGGTGAGTGATGGGAATAAGACCCTCCCACGGGAAAGGGGCAACAACTGGATGACATGTTGGATTTGGGCAGGAAAGTCCTATCTCTGTAAGGAAGTGGCTTCAGTTGGTTGCTCCCCTTGCCAAGCGGACTGGTGGAATCTGCTTGGACTGGGCCACGCCCCTGTCCAGAACCCAGTGGGTTGCTACAAACTAATTCCCTAAGCTCGGCATACACTGACGCAGTGAAGGCCTGCAAAGGTTGACAGGCCTGGAGGGGAGGAGCCAGCACACACTTGCCCAAGTTTGAACTTTAATCTCTGATAGCCCACTGAAGAGGGCAAAAGCTTCTAGCCTGCGTGCTCTAGAGGAGCCTTAACCAACAAGAAAAGGGGCTGGGAATTACACTGTACACTTGTATGGAAGGAACCAAAAACATGATAAAAGGGAGAAATAAGAAAAAAACCCCAGCCCCCAACCCTGAGAACATTGATCCAGGAGAGGTAAATACAAAAGAGATTGAGGGCAGCAAACATGCAACATCAAACACAGCATTAGCGGACATAAAGAGATATCTTCAGGACCTTGTAACCGGAATCAAAACTGAAATATTAATTCAAGTTAAACAAGAGATAAGTAGATTAATAAAAGAAAGGCTAGGCACCTCTCAAGAAGACACAGACAGAAGAATGGAGGAACACAAAAGGAGAGAAACATTTAATGAAGGATACAAAATAACCCTAGAATTCATGAAACAGATTCAAAGAGATGATCAGGAAACTAAAGACTCCATAGAAAGCTGGCAAAACTACTTGAAAGAAACCAAAGATAGACTATCAAAAATTGAACACAGGCTTGCAATGTATGATCATGAAAGGGAAGATCTCTTAAAAATAACAAGGAAGCAGGCAGTAACAATTGGAAGGCTAGAGGATGACAAGAGGATTTATAACTTAAAAATAAAGCATGTGAATGAAGAAGCAGGAGTCAAAACAGAGGAATTGCAAAGGCTATTCACAGAAATTATTAAGCAAAAATTCCCAAACATAGAAAAAGGAAATGATATGCAGACGTCTGAAGCATACAGAACTCCAGCCATCTACAACCAAAACAGAGCTACACCCAGACACATAATAATCAAGATCCCAGAAATTCAATATAAGAACAGAATATTAAAAGCCATCAGAGAAAAAAAACAGATCACCTATAAAGGAAAACCCATCAAAATCATGGCAGACTTCTTGACACAGACCATCAGGTCAAGAAGAGCTTGGAGTGAAGTAATTCAAGCCCTGAAGGAGAAAAACCTCCAGCCCAGATTGATGTATCCTGCAAAACTCTCTCTAGAAATTAATGGAGAAACAAGATGCTTCCATGACAAAGAGGAACTTGGAGAATTTGTGACCACCAATCCAACCCTATGAAAAATACTAAAGGACATTTTAGAGAGAGAGAACAAGAATACGAGCATTTCAGGAACAGTGGCAAAGAGGCCTCAGTGAACGGGGCAGATAGTGGAGTGGAACAGAAGAATAGACAACCAATGGCAGAAAAACAGAATAGCAGAAATAAGGCAGAGAAGATTTGCTGTAATCTCTAGTATAGATGGCCTTGAAATATTAAGAGAGAGAAACACAGGCAGAGTAGATCAGGAGATAGGGTCCATTGAGCTGCTCTATATAGGGAGGCAGTGGGACCCAAAACAAGCAGTGCACCCTATGGGAGTGAAAGGGGAGGAATTGTGTAAAAAAGGGAGGCAGACTATATTGTTAATGGGGTAACAAGATTTAAAATTTACATTATTCTCGTCACTCTGCTTGGATGCTGTTCCAGCTTGTCTACTTACACTAGACTTGAGGACATGGTCAGCTATCCCCAAAATAAGAGGACATATTATGGTAATCATCCCTAATTTCTTATCAAGTTAATCTGAAGCCCTTTATAACTTATACAGTCTTATTATGACTGATTTTATTTGAACCTGCTTTGTTAGATTGTTACTTTGTACTGACTGATTTTATTTAAATCTGTTATGATTGATAGCATCAAGTCTAAGAGTATAGGCAACTACACTGAAGATGACAAGATTCACTAAGATGCCCACTCTGGTTTGATCATTGAATGCTTTTGAAGTCTTATAATGTCTCCAATGCTTCATTTTTATTAATGTTGTTATATACTGCTGAGACATCATGGTAACCATTGTAGATCACCTTGCATTGCGGTTTTGTATGACTTTTTTGCTTCATGCTTTTGTAGGAATTGTTTTGTTTTATCTTGCTTTGTTTTATTTTTCCCTCTAATACAGAAAGGATAGATATACATGTAGAGACTCATGCATGTGTAGAGCTTATAAACAGTTTACCAGAACCAATTATATAACACATGTTGAAATGAACAACTACTGTGAAGAAAAAGAGACACTACAGTACCCAGTGCTGATTCCATAATGTCATGATGTAAAATCCAGCAAAGCTATCATTCTTTGTTCAAAGTGATTTTAGCTTGCTTTGTTTTGTTTAAGTTCAATACACATGAAGGTATGGACAGCTGTTTTGAAGAGAATGAGAGACACTATAACTGCCAATCTTGACTTCCCTATTGTCTGGTCTTGAAGACCTGAAATGCCTTCCTTGTGCTGCTCAGATCAATTCTATACTATGTTTTTTCATGTGAATTCCCTGTATGTGACAATATGGACAACTATTTGGAAGAAAATAAGAGTCAATACGATAGAGAGTGAATATCTCTAATTGTCTAATTTTGAAATTTATGTCTCTTACATTGCTTTCTTGTGATTCGCTTTGTTCTGTTTGGTTGTGTTTAATTTTACCCTTTTGATATAATTGCATGTATATTTGAGTGGGTAAGATGGATGACCATATTGCTGTTTTTGTCAGATCGTGGAGCATAACTGTTAACAGTCTCACTGTTTGAATGTCTACTATACATGTTTTAACTTTGTAATTTGAACAACTATTTCCAAGAAGTCAGTATGTAATTTGTCAAGTAATAATTTCTTAGTTTTTTTTTTTGTTGTTGTTCTTTTCCTTTTTTCCTTGGAATTCTGCATTGTTGCTACCCTTTATTCTGTTTTTTTTTCTTTTTAAATAAAATTTTTTTAAAAAGAAAAAAAAAGAAAGTTCACATTTTCTTTATCTGTGTCTGGTGTACTGTGAGCTTCTTAAAGACATTCTGTATTCCTGTTGCTCCATTTTTGTTTTCTTTTACATTTTATTCTTCCTTTTAGTTGACATTACTCAGGTGACATTACACATTTGATTTTCATGTTTTCCCTTTTCTTTTTGGAGCTTTAGTATATTAAGTATAATTATTTTAAATTCCCTGTCTGAAAATTCAACAATATAACTCATATCTGAGCCTAGTTCTGATAACTTTGTCCCTTCACTCTTATTTTTCGTGATTTTTCTTATATCTTATTGTTTTTGAAAGTCATTTTGTATAGGATAGCAGATGCTAAGATATGTATATGTACACCTTTTTCCTGCTATTTGATATTGTTTTATTTTACCTTATTATGCTGTTGAAAGTCATTTTAAATAAGATACAAGATATCAAAATAACTCTGGTCATGCCTCTTTCCTTACTGTCACATTAGAAAGATCAGTGTTTTCCTCATGGTGTTTGATTTTAGATATAAACCAAAGTGCTTTATTCATATAGCTATCTCTCATCTATCAACATTAGATATTGCGGGAATTTAAACAGGCCCCATATGGAAGCTTGTTGTGTGAGTAACCTGATAATTTTTATTCTCTTAGTGGACGGCCATGAAGTACAATGAATTCGTTACATCACTTTTGTGCTTTTATGTTTTGAATGATAGACTTGGAGAACAGATTGAAATTGTTGTCATCTTTTTATTACTGAAAATATTCAGAACCAGGGGTGACTACCTACATTTTTCAGGGCTGATTCAAAGTTCACAACATTTCTAAGCTATTAATGTGAAAGCACATTATTTAAAAAGGGATCATATTATGCCCACAAGGGTCGTATAGACATAGATATTTCTATCACAAAGAAAAATGGTTTTTACATACAGAATTAGTTATATGGAATTTTTGTACTAAGGAGGAGAAAAAATTCTCTATGTGGCTGGTTGCAAATGAGAAACATTACTTTGTTTAAATAGCCATCCTGTGTGCTGCTTTAGAGATGTGCCATTCTGAGGTGGGCAAGAGGTCTCTTAGGTATTTCCTCGTCAGTGAGACACAATACCTGACACTCACAATTTAAAGGAGGAAAGGTTTATTGTAGCTCACAGTTTGTAGAGAATTCAGTCCCCTGGCTCCAGTGCAGGGTGGCATGGCTGAGGAGACTGGCTGAGGAGAAACAGCTCATGGCAAAGCAGGAAGCAAGGAGAGAAGTAGGAGAAGAGAGGGGGATGGAGAAGCCTTTCTGGGCACCACTTCCAGTGAATCACCTCCTCTAACCAGGCTGCCCCTCCCTGCAGTACTTCTAGTTATGAAGCTGTCAGTGGATTATCCCGCTGCTGAGTATCGTGCCCCATGATCCAATCACCTTCTGAAAGTCCAAACTATGAGTGCCTGAGGCTTTGGGGGACATCAAGATAAATAACAGCAAGGATAAAAGACAAGCTTCAAAACTGCTCAGTGGATTTATGCCCATTTCCCCTGATCGCTCTTTCCTGAGGTCTCCCAAGAGGAATACCACCCACATCATAGTAACACTCTATGTCAGACTCTCCCGAGCTTACTTTATAACAATGTGAGAATCCTTCCAGCTTCATCAATTCCTGAAAAAGTGACAGAACTTTTCTAGGTCTGGAAATGTCTTAATAAAAGGGCATGAGATGTACTCTTAAAAAATAATTCTTCCACAAAAATTAGCTTTGTCATCCTTAGCTTTTCTTTCCATTTCTTTGTCATCTTCAGCTTTTCTTTCCATTTCTCTAAAGTGTCATGACATTCACCTCACAAGCGTGATACGTAACTGAAGCACAAAAAGTAAATGGAGTGTAATCACTAAAGATGCACACTAAGCTACATCTCAAATGCTTAGGAAGTGGAAACTTTAGCAAACAAAGCCATTAGAAGGTGAATTTAATATTGTAATGAAGATTGATTTTTAGTTTGCAGAACACTTCACGTGATATTGAACCAAATCCCAGAAGAATCACCTAAGGAAGAAAGATGCATATTCTTCTAAACAACATCAATCCATATTAAAATATTTTTGGAACAACACAAAATGTTTTCCAAATGAAAGAAATATTTATATTAAGCTATATATGATATCATTTATATAAACTATTTTCAAAAGCTTGTTCTAAAAGAAATATATAAATGTATAAAAATGCACTAAATATTAAAAAATGTCATCCTCATTTTAATGGTAATGGTTTATACATCAATATAAATTGTTTGGTAGCATCGATCATTTTATAAACATTAGCATTTCATGTACACAGCAGTGTATCTCTTAAGAAACAAAAACATATTTTCAGATAGCAGGAATTTAGCTAGTGATCATCTATGCAAACACTCCACTTGATTGACGTTTAACTCAAAACACTAACAGCAGACCATGCTGGTCCTCGTTTCCCCTAATCTGTTCATCTCTGCTTAGAAGACGATCAGCGTCAGAGCTGAGGTAGCCAAGTCCAGCTGATAAGAAATGATGAATGTAAACTGTTTCTCCCTGGCAGACTCATTAGTTTATGATACGTGAGTGCTGCTGCACGAAGGTTTGTTCCCTTGCTTCTCTGCCTTCACATGATTTGAGCATTTTTCTGTTGTGTGCATAATGCAAATTCCAAAGGAAGTTGATGAGCAGTTCCACTGTCACCCAGAATATAGTTTACCTATCCAACACTAAAAGATAAGCTTTGAAATTCTATCTTTTTCATCTTTTTCGATGATTGATGAAGTTATGTGAACAGTTTCTCTTTTATGACTGTACCGTGACTAGCGGGTCTGTATCCCTGGTTACATCTTGCAGTGTTTTCACTACGTGAAATCACTTTCTCTAGACAAGCTCTAGAATAAAGTTTTTAAAGACAGGTGCAGACTTTCATTTCTATGTCTTTATATCTCACATCACTTTAATGATCATCACTGAGGAGTCCACAGTTTTTGCCTTTTTTTGAAGAATTGATTCTCAGCAAAAATAATCATTTCTTTAGACAAAAAGGATGGTATCACACCTCTACACAATCAGTATTTACCATCAAAGTGTCTTAAGTAACACATTTTTGCCAAAGAGTAATTTATATAAAAGATATATGTATGAAAAATCAAAAGTTAGTCAGATGTCTCTGATATGAAAGATTTGGTGATTCCTAGTATTCTGAATACAGAAATATTACAGGAAATTTTTGTGTGATACTTTGTCCAAGCCCAGATTCATTGAGGCTACCATATTGTCTTTTAATTGTCATTAATACTCTTCTATTCTATTGAGAAGTCATATGACAATATGATGCCATAATAAAGCAAATATCTTTATACTGTGTTGTCTGAATATCTCATTCAGCTAATTAAATGAAAATATCTTGAACTTCGCAACAATTATCCTTTGCATGAGAACATTTCCCAAATCATCATCACTTCTCAAGGATAACATATTCTTCAATTGGTTTCCTTTTCCCTAGTCTGCAGATCATTAAAACATTCTGAAATTTGTTGTCATAATATTAAGCAAGTCAATTCACAAAGTATACAAAGTAAATCAGTATTATTTATTTGGTGGCATAGAAAACATAAACTATAAATCTGTGTTTATAATAGCCACTTATTTTAGAATGCTAGAAACATTTTAACAATTGGTAGTGTGAAAATTAAATGAACTAAGGTGACAAACTTTTCATTCTTTAACAAATTGTTTTGCTATTATGAATGGTAAAGTATTATCTAGAGAAGCCCTTAAGTAAAAGAACAACTGAAGTAAGTGCTATTAAAGTACTGAATCCTTATACTCTCATTCTAATAGTGTTTTTTAGTGCTTTAAAATAACTTTAATTTATAATTTTATTTTATTAAGTTTTATTAAAAACTGTTTTCAAATTTATGAATTCACATCAACCTGTGGATTTTTTATTTGAAAATATTTTGAAACATTTTATTTAAAAGCATTATAGGTCTATTACAAAACCCTCTCTATAACACTTGATTATGTTTATGTTTTAAATGAACATTTAAACATTAGAACAGTATGACAGGTTGTTCCATACTGTCCTAAGTAAATAATTCCACTGGTGAGTAACGATTCAAGGGATCAGATAACTGTACAAATAAGGAAAATTAACATCATGCTTCTTGCATTCCACCCAATATAATTTTTCTTCCTATCATATTCCTGACAGATGTTTATTAGTTTCTAGTGGTATTAAGATAGATGAGGTTAATATTGTAGGCAATCATTCATCTTACGAATGTATAAGTTTATCAGCTGTTGTTGAATTAAAATTATTCAGAGTTTAGTGACTTAAAGCAATATCCATTTAATTAGTCACATGTCATTGAAGTATCTGAGGGCTGGAGGACTTTGTTCGTGTTTTTTTGTTTGTTTGTTCATTTTTTGTACCAGGGATCAATCTCATGACCTAGGATTTAGCAGGCAAGTGCTTGTGCCACTGAACTAAATTCCTGGCCCTCATGCATCTTTCAATAGCTGCTACAACTGTCAATCAGTTTCCTCATTTGCAATGAACTTTCCCACCCCATTCAGTCTCACTTGGGTGAATCAGTTCTGCTGTCCACGATCTTACATTCTGCAGAAGGCTAGCATGGGCTTCACTATATGCCATTCACGGGGGTGAGAGAAAGAGAATGTACTGGAATCTCCTTGAGGATTAGACTTGGAACTGACTCACTATCATTTTTGTTATATTTGATTAGACAAAGTATATCACAAAGCTAGCTCAAATTCCAAAGAGAGAAAAAGAGACAGTACCTCTTAAAGAGTAGACTTGAAAAACTTCATTGCAAGGTTATAAAGAGAAGAGATTATTGAGACATTTTGAGATCTGGCACATTACATCCTATTCACAAAGTTCTTTTGAATTTTGTCCTCTATCTCCTCGTGACTGGATTTGGGGCAATACAGACACAGTCTATGCCTGTTTTCTCCACAAACTCTACTGTTAGATTCATGTCCTCGTAGGTTAGTTCACCCACCATTCCTTTCAGCATCCTGGTGATCTTACTCTGCAGACTTTTTATCAGTCAAGTTTCAATTTCTAGAACAATATCACTACTGATGATATAATTTTTTTTTTTTTTTTGGTACCGGGGATCGAACTCACGACCTCGCACTTGCCAGACAGTTATATTTAAGAAGAATAAAATATGGTGTTTTATTCCCATGATATGGGCAATCTCTTTCTAGTAATATAACCAAAAAAGTTAGATTTTAGAAAAAAACACATATTAATGGCTCAATTCAGTTGCAAAACCATTTATCAAGCACTCATGATAAGGAAAGCATAGTGTTTGCACTAGATGTACAACATGGAAGCAAAAAACATGGCCTAAGACTTTAAAAATCTTACATGCAATAGAAAAGATAGCCCAGCAAGCATATAATATGCAAGCTGATAACCATTAAATTTCACCATTACACATGGTTATGTGAGAGGAAAAAAAGAGCATAGTAGAATATAGAACAATCAAAATTATGATCAATACTTACTTCTTCAATTCAGCTGTCCTAAATCACTGAAAAACAAAAAGACCCAGTTTTTGAAGTCAGGTGAATCTAGCAGTATGGACCATCTGATGATCTTTTCATTTTTTTAAATTACCAGTTGTCGTAAATCTAAAATAGTTTATTCTAAAGCTATAAAGTGTATTTTAATGGAAAATGTAAAATTTCATATTAATCTTTTATTTCATTTTATTACTTTAAATTAGGTTTTCCTATAACTCACATACATGATCATTTATCACCTCTTCTTCCTTAAAATTTTCATAGTATCACAATCACATTTTTGTAATTTTGTAATTTCATTCTTCCAGGGAGAGAATAATATAAAATTACGATAGAGATTTACTTCCCCCAAAGAGGTTAATTTTGTATGAACTTTCTTACTTCTTCATGTAAGTTTTATACATTATCTATGTATGAAAATGAATAATAAATAATGTTACAGTGAAGGAAAATTGTGTGGAGCTAAGAAATACATCTATATAAATATGTGAATTACACTAGTGATCACACAATATATTTTAAAATTGAGATTAATCACATACAAACTTGAAATAGACTAGTTTTATCATTTTCTACCTAAGGAAGACTACGTGATGTCTCTGTGCTTCTATTATCTTTTTGTAAAATGGAAGTAATAATTAGAGTAATGCATATTCCAGTGTAAGCACTGTAAAAGAGTTGGATAAAATTGTAAAAATTAAAACCATAGCAGTGCAAATAAGAGCTATCAAAAGTTAGTAATATCTACTAATTACTAAGTATTTTAAAGTAGCCTTTGCCAACTGATGAATGGAAGTTAATTCATGATTAAATTATTTGACAAATATTTGAAATACTGTTTTATTGTTGCTGACAGAAGATGACACTAGGAAGTAGTAATAGAGGGAAAGTTCTGTTAAGTTTGGAATCCGGACTTATGTCTTTATCATACATAAAGTAAGCATATAGCAGATGCAACAATAGTTCAAACAATATCATTATATTCCTGCAAAAGAAAATTAGCTGGACTATACAATGAACACCAAAACATTCTACAAACAGAAAATAAAAAGTATATTATATTTCACTTAAAAATAGGCCATTTATGATTAATCACCAGCCTCGACTATGAAGGAAATCCCAGCGTGACTCTTGGAAAACAAGTTAAAACAAGTTTTTATATTAATATATAAAAGCCACTTCTTTTTATCATGGATCAGTTATATGCCAAATATATTTTAATGTTATAGGAGCTATTTGATTGGTGCTCTTACCTAAAGTATTTAAATATATACAGATAAGGATGTTTTGTGCAAGTTTTTGCAAGTCAATATTTCTTGTTTGAGATAATTTCATTAAATCACTATACATGGATTATAATCCATATATATAGATATATAGATAGATAATGTTTTCTTAGTGTGTGTAATGCCATTCAAAAACTAATGAATTTTTAACATTGCAATTAAAATGCTACTGAAACATACATTTCTTTGGTGGATGGTATGAGTTGCTGCTTTCTCATTTTGACTTAAATTTTTTTGCACAGTGAGCATATTCCTTTCACCAGCACTCCTTGCAAAAACACATGTAATAATATTTAGTACAAAATTCAAAATACATTCTTATTCTCAATTCTGCCTCCTTTCTTGAGCTTCCTTTTCTTTTTGTCTTTCCTTTTGTGCATGTACTTTTCCATGAGCATGTGTGTGGTGGGAATCAATCCCACAGATGCTCTATCACTGTGATAAATTGCATCCTGGCCTTTTTGTATTTTTAGGGTCTAAGTTTCCCAGACTGGCCTTGAACCTGCAATGCTGCTGCTTCAGTCTCCTTGTGTAATTAGGGTTACAGATACTCACTGCTGTGCCCAGCTAGAACTTTGCTTATTACCAAGGTCTACAAAGAGAAATCCCAGCAGCATTGGCCAGATCAGTTTTAAAGGTTGTTATTTAGGAATTTCTCACTGCCCATAAAACATCTGTCTTCACCCCAAACTATAATGTCTGTACTCATCAAGATAAGACAAAGATATTCTCTATATTATTTGACACAGGCTGGACTTGCCAATTAATATAGTATACATATTTTTCTAAAAGCCGCTATAAGAAAATGTTCATATTTTATGGATGAATTTGAATGAACCGTCCCAATACAGGGAATATCACACCCTACAAGACAATGCAATGTTCTCACAGTGTGATGGGAAAAGTATATGGGAGGAATCCAAGTCGCATCTGTCCTTCAGCATCAGTCATTAGGACTCACAATCTCACTGTGTGCTCTTTCAAGTATATTTGGGGAAAACATGATAGAATTGCCATTTGTAAAATTTGGAACGTGTATCACTCTGCAGTGATAACACGATCTCAAGATTAATGCTACCTAGTAGTGACCAAAAGCTCTGCAGAGCTCACTGGCACTGCTGCATTCTCTGTTCCACATTTATCTTTTTGTTTCAATTACTTTAAAATGGTAATGGCTCTCAGGAAATTACAGCTTTCTTTAAGCAACAGGCCAGTTTCGAAAGCTCATTCATTACTGGCTCATCTGCATTTGTAGATACTTCGGTCATTTTTCACTTTTGTGAAAAGCTTATAAAAACAGCAAAGTCATCCCTGTGACAACTAATGCAGACTAGGTAATGAATTTCTACCCAATTAAAGGGCAATCCATCCAATTCTATTCCCAGAAGAAAATATAACCCACATAAAAACTGCTGATAGTAAGGAAGTTGTACTCGGTCAGTCGATGTAAAGCATATACATACACTTGTGTACTTACGTCGTGATGGAGAGTATTGGTTTAGCTAATAGATACATTGAAAAAAGAAGCTCTATACTGGTGCTTTTGATTTTCTGAAGAAATACCTTAGTCAGTGAATATTTAATTCCATTATATAATTTCTGCTGTATTTCACTTACTGATTTTAATACTATGCATAAAATATACCATATAGATTCTATATGTTAGGCATTTTTGACAGTTTATTGTTATGTAATTATATACTATAAATCTAACTTATTTAATGAATAATTACTGTTCTTGAGTGTTTACCACTATGCAGCCCTCATCACACTCTAGGTTGGAATATTTACATCCCCTTTAAATGATGCTTTGTTAACAAAGAAAGTCATTTCCTTTTCCTACACATAGCCCCAAACTGTAGTTTACTTTCTGTCACCTGCAGATTTTTCCATTTTAAACATATCAAGTGAATGAACTCACACAATTTGAGATCTCTGACATTGTTGAATAATATGTTTACATTTCATCATGTGTCAAGCATCAGTACCTCATTCCTTTTATTGATAAGTAGTACTTTTAACTCATCTAGTTTTAAAAATTAAACAATAAGCATAAACACAAAGAGACAACTAGTCTATCTCCTTTTCAATGGAACAGAACATCAATTTATAAGAGAGGTTATCTTACTTTGGCTTCACCAATATAAGGATAACAGAGAACAAGAGATTATTTATATTAGCTTACTTTAGTGTAAATTACTGTGCTAGATTTTTAAATGAACAAATTATGAAGTATTGTTATATTAAAACTTTAGATTGACATCTAGTGATTGAGACTCTTAGGAATCTTACAAATATTTATAGTAGTGCCTCATATAACTTTCTTCAGACAGGTCAAAACTTTTGGTGATGATATGCCAATTGTTAAATCTTTTAATAATTTTATGAACTCACTGTTTTATTAAAAAACTTTAATAACTCATAGTAAAAAAATACAGGCTCTCACTCAAGAACAAATGGTTATTTCAAAATCATACACCTTATATTATTTAAAAATATTTTACCACATGGAAAATAATTATAGGTGTCACGTCTTTGAACCCTTATGTGTAAAACAAATAATTTATGATTTTCTATGTGATTTTATATTTAAACAAATGTATTAGTAAATTCAAATTACGAGGCACTGATGAAAATGCTGTTTTTAGTGAAAGTAGTTGAAATACATTAGATGAATTGGATCATTGTGAAAAATTCCATTACTCTCCCCTCATCTTTACCCTTCTGACTTCAAAGACATTTTTTAAATTATCATTCTCATTTCAGTATCTAATTCATTTAGTCTCTCTATACAAACTCTTGAAATTTGTGAGTATACATGACTCATATTTCCACACAAATGACCCTTTTGTTTTTTATTTTTTTTAATTTAATTTTTTTTTACCAGAAATCGAACTCATGACCGCGCCCTTACTAAGCAGGCACTGTGCCACTGAGCTACATTTCCAGCACAAAGGAGCCTTTTGGCCTCCTGATTTTGACTGTTCTGATGCTTCTTAAATCTGGTGCTTCCTATCTGCACTCAGTTTAAACACTTTTCCCTGCCATAGCCACATCTTAGAACTTACTGAAAATAGAACTTACTCAGAATCTCTGTAAGATTCACTGCTCGCCTTCATGGGCTCATCCTTACCGCCCTTCCTTTTCCCACTCTCTTAAACTGCTCCTGCATTCTTATTTTGGCTACTTCGTTTTCAGATTTTCCTGTTGTCTAGCATTGATTCAGGTCCTTAGAAGTCGCAGTCATTTCAGTGATGTACTTAATTCCCATAGGCTAGTTTCCGCTATTAAGTTTTTTGTCGTAAAATTTCTCATTCACTCACTGATTTATTCTTGAATTAAAAAAATACTGAATGCCTATGATACAGGCCAGAAAAGACATGGATTACCAAATTAAATTTGGATTTCAGAGAAAGAAAAACATTTAAAGTATAATATATTTCATGCAATATTGAAAAATTTGAATTTAGTTACTTGCCTTGTTTTCTGTCTTCCCTTTTAACTGGATATATTTGCAATACAAAATAAATTCCACCATCATAGGGAAATGGTATATATGTATCTTTATCCCTTTTACTTTCCCATTTGATAACTCTGCTTCCTGCCACAAAATTTTCATCCTTTGTCTTTCCATGCTTTTCATTTTGCCAGCCTTTAAAGCTTAGCATCCAAAACTGTCTGTTCAGGACAGGCTATAAATATTTAGGACCCAGTGCCGTAAAAAAAAGGCATTAGGAGAAAAAAAAAAGAGGAATCAAGATATATCGTGTACAAATACAAATTCCCCGTGATGAATGCTATTATCATGTATATCTAACTTGTACCAACAAACTAAATAATCTTTTAAAAAATCATTAGGGTTACAAGATGGTGGAAGCAAAGTAGTAAATCGGGCCTGGATCCTTCCTGAAAGCCAGATCATTTGCAGTGATACGAGCCACATGCCCGCGAAGCTGGCCTTGTGTGCATTCCAGTTTTGTTGCATTTCTGGGTTGTTGGATTCATCCCACTGTATGTTTTTATACAGTGGTACCTCAGTTCATAAACCCTTTTGTTTGGAACAATTTGGTTCACAAACAGAAGTGTTTGGAAAAATAGTATTTTTGCTTGTGAACTCTGTATTGGATGACAAGCATGACTGGAGCCATCTTTCTGGCACGAACATGAACTCAGCCAACTTCACCAGACTCGTGGAACAAAGTTCATGAGCCAGGTACCACTGAATTCACAATTATTTTATTGAACCCCTGGAGTATACCAGGCACTATTAGAGAGTTGGAAATAGAGTCCAGAACAAAACAATTTTGTCTGATATGTGGTATGCATTACATATGTTGTGTACATACTACATGATACCATACATGCAATTTATAAAACCACTTGTTCTTCACCATTTTTAATTTAAATCCCTATTTTATTTTCCAGGACCACTTTTCTAATAATCCACACTCTCCTTTAGCTTATCAAGCCATGCCCATTCTTGCCACTCAATAGATAACACTGTCTTATAGTTACTAAAGAAATCCAAACCATCCAAATAAAAATGGAATGACCTTGCTTCTCACCTTCACACATCCCCTGGTCTCCATTGCATCTTCTTCCTTCCTGCTTTCTTTAAAGGAATGTTTTATTTTGTAGAGAGAAAGATTATTTCCACAAAATATTACCACCTGACCTTTATTATTTTCTCTGTTCGCCAGTCAAGACTCTATTATCTTTAATTTATCTCTTCTCTTTTCCTTTTATACTTAGGAACAGTTCAATTATATCATGTGCTCCCTTTTTCCTAGGTGTGGTTTACTCTCGCTTATTTGAATTAACTGGTAAATATCTCTTGGGCTACTCAGATGACCTTTACCTCTTATCTTTTAATTGCATACAATATAGCTTTTTAACTTTTTAATTTTATTAACACATTTACAGTTCATATAGTTTACAATTATCATAAGGAGAAGACACCTGCACATAATATAGCTTGTTTCTTTTTTTAATCATCTGCCTCTTACCTCCTCCATCCTACCCTCCTGTCACAAGTTTTGTTCTTATTGATACTATTAATCTAAACTCATGTTAGGGCATATCATGTTTACATTCACTGATGGTATTAGGTTCCTGTACATGCCATATCTTTATTCTACTTCTTCTATGTATTTTCCCTTCCCTTTCTTCCCTCTCTTCACTACTTGTTCTCTTGGACTCCTTCCCTTTTCCAAGCAATCAATCCCCTCATCCCCTTCTATACATTTTTATTATTTTCCTCCTTGTTGGTACTTTGACTCACTCAATGAGAGTTTTTAAGTTTGTGTGTCTGATTTACTTTACTCAACATTTTTTCTGAGCACTTTCATTTTCCTACAAATGCTTCAAATTTGTCATTCTTTATATAAGCCAAATAGTATTCCATGATATATAGATTTCATCCAATCATCCACGGATGGGTATACAGCTGCTTTGGGATTTGGTTATTATAGACTCCTGCCATAAACATTGGTAAGCATGTATATTGCTGTAGATTGATGTCTTATTCTGTTTGAGGAAGGAGCCTAGCAGGATAGCTTGGTCATATGGAATTTCTAATTTTGTTTATTTGAGAAATCCCCATATTGATTTTCATAATGGTTGTACTTGTTTACATCCCCACCGACAATGTAAGAGTGTTCCTTTTTCATCACAGCTTCATCAGCATTTGTTACTGGTTGCTTCCTTAATTACTGTTGTCCTTTCTGGAGTAAGACAGAATCGTAGCATTGTTTTAGTTTGCATTTCTTTAATGGCCAGAGACGTTGAACATTTCTTCATGTATTTATTGATAATTTACATTTCTTTCTCTGTGAAGAGTCTGTTTCTCTTTTTCATTTCTTGACAAGGTGTTTAATTTGGGCAGGCGTATCATAGAATGATACGCCATGATACGCCAGGTAGGCACTTACACCATTGAGCTAAATCCCTGGCCCAAGGTCTTTAATTTTAGGTAATTTAATTTTTTTTAGATCTTTATATATTCTAGATATTAATTCTTCATCTGAGAAGTTACTGGCAAAACATTTTACCATTCTGTAGTTGTCTCTTCACTCCATTAATTCTTTTGTTATACAGAAGTTACTTAGTCTGAATCAGAATAACAAAAGTAGGGCCAGGGGTTTAGCTTTGTAACAAAGTGCCTGCCTGGCAAGCAGGACGCAGGACGGACGTTCTGAGTTCAATCCCAGCTACAAAAAAACAAAAAACAAAAAACAAAAACAGAATAGCGAAAATAATTTTGAGCAATAAGAGCAAAGAGGCTTTATAATACCTGATTTCAAGCTATCCTACAAAGCAATTGTGACGGAAATGGCATTATACTGGAATAAAAATAGATATGTGGATCAATGAAACAGAACAAACAGAACAAAAACAAACATCCACTCACACTCAGCTATTTGATCTTTGGCATATGAGCAAAAACATATTTTGGAGGAAAGATAACCTATTCAACAAGTGGTGTAGGGAAAACTGGTTATCTGTTTGCAGAAGATTCAAACTGGATCTGTATCTCTCACCATATAATAAATTAAATCCAAAATGGATCAAAGATCTAAACATTAAAACAGAAACATGTACTGGAAGACAATATAGGTAAAATCCTTGCAGGCATCGGTGTAGGAAAGGATTTTCTAAACAGAACCTCAATTAAACAAGAAATAGCAGCAAGAATCAACAAATGCCTTTAAGTCAGGCTAGAAAGTTTTTTATTTTAAATAACACTACTAACTCTAAACTCCTATGAGTCCAAAACCTGAATGAGTAGTGGCCAAACCTGATGACAATTTTTAGTCCTCAGCTTTCCAGGGTGCTAGAACTATTAGCCGAAATTTTTGACTCCTATTCCCTTGAAATTTGACTCCTCCTTCACAGAGCCCTAGCTATTTCACATTTTCATTCCCTTAGTACTTCTCTTACTGTGCTCTTTTTATATGTGTCCTAAACCTCCCTTTCTCCCTCTCCTTCCTCTCTCCCTCTGTCTATCCCCTTTAAATATCTTAAATATATAGATTTTCCCAGCTCTATGTTTAGCACTCTATTCTTCCTCTATGAAAGCTTTCTGAGTAGAAATTCAGAAAAATACATCTACTCAAACACGCACAAAATTTTGCCTTTTTTAAGGAGCTGAAGAACATTTGAAAACATTTGTTAAATCAGTAAGATTCGATGAATCCCAAGAAACTGTACTCTCATGAGAGAAAGCTTGTCCTGCGTGTTTTGTGTTAGTAATTTCATCTACACTTTTGCCATGATAAATAAAACTCCCAAATCAACATCACCAATTACATTATTGATCTCAAAATTCTACACCACCAGTTGCTCTCTGGGTGCATACCAAGCTGGATTTGTTAGCCCCTCACACTCCATGTACATGAAATTAGTCTTATTATCTGGGACCCAAAATAAGTCTCCTTGATTTTTTAGCTTTTTTAAACATTTAAAGATTTTAATACTGTCTATGAATTTGTAATGTACAAAAGTATACACCAGGGTTCATTGAATTTTCATAGACACATGGACTGGTCAAATGCCATTTTAATTGCTTTCTCTCTTATCAAATTATCCCTTAGAAATTACAAGTAAGACAGTCTAAGTCATTGATGATTTTGACTTTTTACTGGAAAGGTACCCAGGACAGATGGGTTAATGCAGGCTTCCAAAAAGAATCAGCAGAAGGTAGAGCACAACTCTCAGCTGCCATCATGAAGTACTGAATGACCTTAGATGAGACTTACACTCTAAGCTTCAGCTTTCCTGTTTTCATTTTTATTTATGGTATACATTCATAAAATCCTTCTCATTTTTGTGTTGTCCTATGAGTCTCAACAAATGCATACTTGTGTAACCACCTCCTCAATTAAGGTAGGAAAAAATTCAATGATTCAAAAACCAAAAATTCCCTACTGTTATCTGTGTGAAGTGAGCGCTGGAGCCCTAAGTGGAATAATGTAGTATGCAAACATTTTAGTCTGGCTTCCTTCACTTCTACAACACGGTTGAGCTCCACCTGCATAGTTGCATGCATCAGTAGCACTTTTCTTGTATTGCTGAGTGGTATTCCACTGTATCATGGTTTGTTGAACCACTTCCTCAGCCAAGGAATTTTAGATTTGTTCAGCTTGGAGAGACTTAAAACTAGCAGAATCATCCAAATCAGGTTTTCATATGAATATAGGTCAATATTTCACTTATAAAAGTACTTTGGAGAAGGATTGCTGGATTGCACTGTAATCATATGCATAACTTGATAAGAAACTGAAGACCTGCAAACTGTTTCAACAGTAACTATATAATTTTTACATTCCCATGAATAACCTGCAAGTTTCACAGGCTCTCCATCTTTTCCAGTAGATTGTTTGGTCATTCTTTGTTTATGTTCCATTCAATATATGTGTATCAGTATTTCACCTTGATTTTAATTTTCATTTTTCAAATTGCTAAAGATGCTAAGCATTGTTCACTATACTTCTTTGGCATCTTATTATCACCTCATTACATTATTTTATATGCTTACTTTAATTATATCTTCTTTGGTAAAGTGTCCAAATTTAACTTAGTAACTATTAGTATGAAGATATTCACTTTTTCCTTCCACATTTGATTCATTTAAGTCTACCTTGCACATAAACTCCACATAATTTCTTACAGTTCTGACTATCATGACCATAGTTCAAGCTGCAAACCTCCTGTATCAGTTTTGGAGACCATCATTTATACATCTCTGATTAATACATTTATACTTTCCCCCATCACCTTAATAGTTTATTGGCTCTGCCATAACATTTAGCATAGAGCTCTACAAACGTACTCATGTTTGTTTGTAATTAATGTTTGCCTGTTTATTGGTTTTGCATAATATTTTAAACTCCATGCAATGGGAAAATAGCTGTCAAAAAGTAGTATTCCAAAATTCTCTCAACCAGGCAGAGAAAGGATCCCCCCTTAGAGTAGAAATGAGCAGTTTCTGCTCTGTTTGTTCCAGTCAGTAGGAAACAAAGCACTCTTCCCTACAGTAGCACAGGCAATAGGAAGAACAGTCAAATAATACTCCTGCTGCTTCTCTCCATGAAGCCACTGCAGGAGAGATGTCATGAATCCAGCACAGTGACCAGAACAGCAAGCTCTCAGCCAGTTGTTTTTATAACACAGTCCTCAGAGAAATCACATCAGTAGCATCATATGTTGCTGTATCTGTGTGTGTGCTAGGTATGATTTGACTGACTTAATAACTGCAACGGATTGTAAGACTAATGTACCAAGAATGATTTGATGTTCGGGAATTTTGGTCTGCTAATAATTTGGTCAATTGCATAGATACAGAGGGAAGAAAATAAGACTCAGTTTGGGTTAAATTATTGGGTGATACTATTAAATGGGATCAATATTTGAGAATATATTAGACAAAAGCTTAACAAAAAGTCAATTCTAAAAAGAAAGCATAACCCCCCCATGAGTAATCCAAAAATAGAAGTCAGTTGGGCTCCCTTCAGAAGTGTTCAATTGCTGCTTTAGGGTCCATAAACAAAAAGCCCCACTGGTTTCCACGGAAGTTGTACACATACTTTCAATTAATACCCGTCATCGCCGTGGGATACCTGATTGTGGAAGAAGTGTCAGTGTCTCTTCACTTGAATATACACACACTGCACGTGGACTCCTTCTCTGCCACACTTGTCAGCATGATTATTATTAGACTTAAAGCTCATCCACACTCACACTCTTCAAATACTATAATTTATTTTACAGAGGACAAATGAGGCACAGCTGACAGATTCACTGGTTTTCTCATATTCCCCATCACCCACAGACACCTGGTCCAATTGCAAAGCTGAATAGCATATGGAGAGTTAGATTTAACATCCCTGAATGGCTTGTTGGAAATGGAAACGTTGTCCTCCATCGGTGACAGTGAACCTTTCAGGGACCAAATGCCAAACTGCAACTCCAAACCCTCTTATCTATCACGAAGTGCCAACACTACAATGAAGTCCGAATGCTGAGGTTTTAGGTTAGAAAAAACAATTCTACATTAAGATTTTTATCATAAAAGAAAAATATAATAACACATAAGGTGTGATAGAATGTAGAGCCCGCCCTTACTATTATATCTAATGAGCAACTGGGAAAACGCTTACTTCCTGATCCTGTTCTTTCTTACATGCTACTCAGAGGACTTAGTACCCAAGGAAGTAATGTATCCATCAGGAGAAAAGGAAATTTAAAAACTATGATTTTAAAAACTATCATTTCTAAACATCAGAAGCACTTCAGAGACAGTTTGTCTTTATGTTTTGCTTATAATACTAACTACATACTCTTTCAAGTCAGAGATCAAAAAATGCCTTGAATTCTATTAAAATTATACCACAATATTTACCACTTGGATTAGTCACTTTCCCATCCCTGGGACAAAATACGTAACACCTACAATTTAGAGAAGGTGAGGCTTATTTGGCTTACAGCTTCCAGTGGCTTCAGTCCGAAGTTGGCAGGTTCCAAGGCAGAAAGGTATGGTAGACGGGCACAATAGAGGGATGCTGGCCAACATACTGCTGCTAGGAAGCAGAGAAAAGAAGCCCCCGTGACAAGAATACATCATTTGGGGTCACACCCCCAGAGGCCCACTTCCAGCAAGGCCCCACCTCTTGGCAGCACACTCAGGGACTGAACTTATCAATGGATGACTGCGACACCCACGCTCACCTTCCAAACACAGGAGACTTTGGGGAATATTTTAGATTTAAACTCTAATACTTCTGTAGATGTTTTATTCATGGCATCACATCCTGCAAACTGGGCACTGACATTAACAAACAGCTACTACATGCATTGTTAGTCCAACTTTTAGGAATAAATAGAAAACTGCCCTACCTTCATAAGTGGGGACAAACCATGTACAGACATAAAACAATGAGAAACAAAACTAAGTATGTATAAACGGAGAAAATCAGTATGCTCTTCCGGCAAGAGGAAGAGAAAGAATCTTCAGCTGCAGTTGCTGGGGTTAATCTTTGAGAGGCTGTCAAAGTTTATGACCTCGAAACAGCAGTGGGTGAAGGTACACAGGGAATAGAAACAGTAGGATGTGGTGTGGAAGAACAAATGCATTCCACATCCTCCGAGACCAGTGAAGTGGACAAGGCAGAGACAGAATCAGAGAGGACAGGTCAGATTAGGAAACATTGCCTGAAAGGGGTAAGAAATAAAAGAAAGAAGGAAAATAATAATGAGCAATGCTGGAAAAAGGAAAAAAAGGAAAGGAAGGGGTGCTAAATAACACAAACACATATAACTTGAGTAGAGGTGAAGAGATGACTGGTGCTCTTTGAAGGAAAGGTCATGCGTGGGACAGGTGGAGAAAATGACAATATTGATATGGTAGATGTCAATATACAACTCCAGCTTTGTTTCTACTGTAACCTTTTCATATACCAAGAAGCCTATTCTGTCTATTCTGAAAAAGTCCCTAAAGAATGAAAGAAAAGTTCTCTTGCCTAAATTTTATGTTTTACAAGTTTCTCTCATCACTTACAATTGTAGTTCAGAATCACTATTAATTCTTCTAGGGGACTACAAGTTTCATGAATATCTAATATTTTATGTAGGAAAATATAATATAGAATTTGATGGTATGGATGTTAGCAAACCCAGAGTGACTGTTTTCCTGCCTCCCATCCCCCAAATGGATTACCTTTTGTTCAGCACATATGTGATTTAATAAACTATCTGATATAGCATTCATCTGACTGCCTGGTGATAGATAAATCTCAGAATGTCTGACAGTGTGTCCTGGAAGCATTAGACATGATAGAGAGAAAGGTACAGATGGAGCAAAAGACTTTGAAATGTCATTTTGGATCAGTGCACAGCATGACTCAAGGTTGTACAGATGGAGGAGTCTGAGGATATTAAATATGCGTGAGTGTCAGTGTCTTGAAATACACTGAGAACTTGAACTGGTCATTTTTTTAAAAACTTATTTGAAGTGTTTACCTTGACTTTTCCCATGAGAAGATCTTTTCTACTATCTGATAACTAGGATTAATTAATAAGTCTTATGTCACATTTAATTTAATTATTTGGGACAAGAGTTGTCGTGTAAATCAATTACTTTATTCTCACAATTGGTTGGTATTTCATACACTATTACAAGGGCCAAACAATTCAGAACTATTAAAAGTAACACAAATGGGGCTGGGGATTTAGCTCAGCGGCATAAGCACCTGCCTTGCAAGCATTTGGTCATGAGTTTGATCCCTGGTACCAATAAAAATAAATAAATAAATGGCATGATGCAAATATGACAGCCATAAAAATCTATTTGACATATCAAGCAACAAATATAATTGTAATCATATGATTATATTCTCAGTTCATATACTGATATGATCTTATATAATTCCAAATTTTAAAAATCATTTTTGGAATCTTGTATAGAAACTAGTATGTAAAATCATTTTATTATTCACATGTTTTTACCTGTCTTCGCAACTTCTGTAGTTTCTTTTTTTTTTAAAGGAAATTATTACTTGTTACACAGGCATCAATAACTGTGTTTGTAATGCAAATCATGGTTTTACCATTACCAAGTATCCCTTCCCTCTGATAAGAATGGTCAGCTTCCCTCACTCAGTGATATCCACTAACCACAGGAGCCTCATGGGGAGGACACAGGACACCCTGGATACAATACAGAAATTTTGTGTCAGAAGTGATAGAAAAAGATGCTACAGGTCAGAATCTTCAACTGACTTTGGAACTGGAAACCCATGAGGCTGTGGCTATGAACTTCACCCTGGAAGAGTGGGTGTTCTGAGGTCCTTCCCAGAGCTGTGATGGGGGAAACCTTTATAAACCTGACTATCCAGACAGGAAAATCCATCATGGTCGATTAGAGGCAGAGGTACAGCAGGGAAGTCTGAAGATGCAGTGGGAAGCACTGGTACTCAGAAATAAGGGAGGCAGAAAAAAATAAAGTATTATATAGAGACTTAACCTGAAGGAGAAGCCCACAGAATGCAGTCCAGTGTAGAGGGGTGAGGGGTTGGAAAGAGCCGGGGTGCCTTTAGACTGCAGCACCCCTTACACACACATACTGCAAACACTGTCTTGGGCATGGCTCTAACATCCTGAGAGAAGGAATGGATACTGCACTGGTGGCTGGACCCTAGGATAGAATCCTTACCTATTTTCCCTCTCCTCCTGGGAGAGGGACACCGCAAGTGAGATATTCTCAGATATAGGCACCAGAGAAACTAAAAGCCAGACAGCTGACATTCTCTGAAGAGCTATGTGTTCGCTAGACACCATCTAATCTACCTGGAAATCTTCCCTTACAGATAGCTCGTCATGTTCTCTGTCTTCAGGGTTTCTTTCTTCTTTCAGGATCCCACAAATTTACAAACTGCTATAATTCCCCTCAAATTAAAAAATACTATCCATAATTCCATAGCCAATTCACCTTCCATATTATTGCTCAATATTCTCAAACAGATCTAAATATGTCATATACAATTTAAAAATCTGCCAAAATAGAAGCCCATTCATTTACATTACCAATATGTATTAGTAAAAACCATGTGAAACAGAAGAAGCCTACATTCACCTTTTGTTTTCCTGGTTTTTATACGCCTGTCCCAATATTTCTTACTCCTCAGTTTATGTTAATCACAGCAGCATAAATCTCTCCTAGAGTACTTTTCAATTCGCGAGAGTAGGTAACATTCTCCTAATTTTGCCTCTGTCTCATCAAAAGTTTCCTTTTAAACTTTGTTTGCTAAAAGTCTCACCTGCTCAAACTTCATGTTGAAATGTTCTAGGACCTGCTTTTTCAGGCATGCTCTCCTCTTGCTAGACTCAATTCCTTGCTGAACTCATACATTCTTGTAACTTGACATGCCACCTACATAATTTTGTAAAATCAGTTTCCCAGCCCAAATCTTTTCCCTGACTCTATCTGCAAATTAAGTCCTTACAGGACATCAGTCCTTGGAGGGATAAGAAGTACCTCCAACTTACCACATCCAAGATTGAACTTTTCATTCTCTATGTTTCCCTTCTACTTAGTACTTCACTCTGAAAATTCAGAATCTTATCAAATAGCAGTGCCATTCCGCGAGCTGCTACAGCCAAAACCTTTGGAGTTATCTCTCTTTTATATTACATTATCTCTCTTTCATATTCTCTTGTCCTTACCTTCAAGTATCTTAAGATCAGACCACTCCTCAACGGCTTTACTACCAACACTTAAATTCAAGGTATCTCCAACTCTCCTTTGTACTATTTCCCATCCTATCCACTGTGATGTAATTATTAGAATAAAAGATAATTTCAAATCTCTGTTCAAAACTCTTCCATATCATCCATTGTACTCAGAGTTAAATTCATACCCCATACTCTGATCTTTAAAGCAATGAATGGACAGATTGCTGCATATCTGTCTAAAACCACTTTAATTTCTTCTTTTAAAATTTTTTCTAGCTACCTAAATATATCAGCATTCAATAAGTTTGCAAATATTAAACATGAAAAAGTCCAGTTTATGATGTTTATTAAGGCTTTTGATATTAATATACTTATTCAATTTTATTAATTACATGTTTAAGATTTATGTCCTTTTTATTTTTATATATTTCAAATAAAAATATTAAATTATAATACAGTTACTACCACTGTGTATCAATACTCTGATATTTTACTGTACACTTTTTATGTTTCTCACTGAAGACAAAAGGAACATGATTTTTCTCTTTTTTGTGTCATGTCAATATGAATTGAATATCTTACCACATTTAATTTTGTTGCCTTGAATAGTATTTTCTTATTATTGAATTCTTGAACTTTTTACATGTGGTTGTACTTGTGTTCTTACCTAATATATTTTACCTATTTTTAAGGTTTAATAAAATTTTAATCTTTGCATTATAAAATTAAAACTTGCTATTTTGACTCAAAGGTTTAATTTAAAAGTTTAAAATATGAATACATTCAGGAAATTTTCATCTTCATTTTTATTTCATCCATCTTATGCCCTTTGTGTCTTATGTTTCTTTATTTTCCTTTTTTTTCTCTGGTCAACTTCTCTAAACACTATACTATCCTAAAAGACCATAAATGATCAGATTTTTTCCCACTCTAGCTTCATTTTTGCTTTGTTGTTCCTATTTTTATGCTATTTTGTGAGTTTTGTTGTTTATGTGTATGATGTTAAAAGGAAATACCTGGCGCCATGTTGGAATTTAGGGTGCTGAGCCAACCAGTAACCAGCCTGCCACCCTGGTAAGTGACTGTGGTCTGGCAAGCCGCGGCCACCCCAGGGCGGGGAAACAAGAAGCAACAGCGATTCCTGAGATCCGCGCCATGTTGGAACTTAGGGCGCTGAGCCAACCAGTAACCAGCCTGCTGCCTACCGGGGCATGGACTTAGAATGAAACATACCATATCCCCCCCTCCCCTGCTAACAATTGGGATCCAGAGATCTGGGTATCTCTTGGGAGGTGACCATATGTGGTACAGCAAGTGGGGGGAGTTTCCTTCTACTATCTCTGAAGCCAGATATTTTTATCACTGTTTTGCTTTGTCCGGATTAATGGTGTTGCTCTTCAATATTCTGTTTTGATGTGTTCTATAATGTTGTGTATTTCTTTTTATTTTGCTGTACCTAATAGAAGAACAACTATTGTGAAGATAAGGAGATATAAAATGGTGCCTATTATTGTTGTCCTGGTGACCTGCTGTGATATTTTTTGCCAATTTCACTATACTCTCTCAATTGGCTTTATTATATCCTGTTTTGTTATATATTACTACCTCCAAGTTAATAAAAATAAAATTAAATAAAAATAAAACAATAGAACATGAGAAAACAAGGTAACAAAATACCTCCAAAAACTCCCAACTCCATCAAAGCTGACCCATGGATCATGACATGGATGAGGAGAAACTCAAAAACAAAACAACAGAATTATACAAGGTGATTAAAAAGGAAATAACAACAACAAAATAGATCAGTAAGATACTGAGCAAGATGAAACATGATATAACTAAACAGATAATGTACTTAAAAAGCAAAAGGAGGAAAAGAAAATGCTCTAAAGGATATAACTGCATGTATGTTTAAGTGTGTGGGATTGATAACTGTATTACCAAGTTATTGTTGGATCGTTAAACAGAACTGTTTGCAGCCTCACTGTTTGTTCACTTTGTATGCCTTAATTTTGCAACATGAACAACTATTTCTAAGAAGCCAATATGTAATTTATCAAGTAGTGATTTCTTAATGTTTTCTTTGAAATTCTGTACTATTTCTACCTTTTTTTCTGTTTTGCTTTTTTTCTCTTTAAATAAAATTTAGGGGAAAAAAAGGAAATACTTTCATTTTAACATAGAATTTATCAAGATGTTATTAGTCAGCTGTTTTTTCAAATGTCTCATTTAGTATGATGTTACAAGGAAATACCTTCTTTTCTTTGGTACCAAGGATTGAACACACAACTCTGTGCTTGCAAGCCAGGCTCTTATGCTGCTGAGCTAAATCCCCAGCCCCTGAAATACCTTCACTTTAACATAGTGAATTTATCAAAATATTATTAACCAATTTTTTTCAAATGTCACATTTAGCATTATGAACCCTTTCCAGGTAGAAGGAAACTGAGCACACCCTACACCAAAGTTATGACTTCACCTATCCGGGCTTCTCTCCCCAAAATACTGCACACTGAGTCACTTATAAACAACAGGAACTTATTTCTTACAGTTCTGTAGGCCAAATCCAAAATCAAAGCACCGTCAGGTTCAGTTCCCACTGAAGCCCACTTCCGATTTGTCACATGATGCCTTCTAGTGTTTTCATGTGATGAAAGGGGTGAGGGGTCGACTTTGGGCCTTTTTGATAACATCATCAAAGGCTATGTCCCCATAAGCTAATACCGTAAGCTTAACTCAAGTTTTAGGGTGAGCAAGACACAAATATTTTCAGACTATTACAATTTCTATTCTTTCACTTTAAGGTTCACTCAATTTGAGTACATCTTCAAGCAATTTTCAATAAACTAGTGTATCTTCTACATTTGTGTATATTTCAGAATGCCTGTTGCACTACCATGAAAGAAATTTTAGCTGGATAAAATAATTAGGACATTTAGAAGATCCACTGTATCCTAGTAGTGAGTCTTGAAGAAGTATCTAATATCAACTTAACTTTTCTCCTATGAAGAGATTAATTTTTTTTTTACTATGAAGCCAATAAATCTTACCCACTACCATTACAATCCAAATATGTGTCCCAGTAACTTAATTTGCCGCTCTCTTTCCATTGATTGTTGCCTAGAGGAAGGTAAACATTTCTACTTGAATGATCAGATATTTGTAAGCTTATGACTCTTTTCTTTAATATAAGGCATTATCATTTCTTCTGTCCAACTTAATTGTTATTCTTAACCACATAGTTCTTTTTCAAAATAGATCAAGAAACTTCTTCCTCAGTATTGATTACATTCTTTGTCATTGTTTTTCTTTGTCCCTTTCCACAGCATCTGGGGAAGTTGTGACTCTGAAACTCTGCTTTTTTGTAGTGAGAGTCCTGGATTTGCATTTTGCTGCTACGCTATTATGTTTTTCTCAACCCTTCCTTGCATCATCCATTCCTCACTCCAATCTCTTGGTATTTTTGTTTGTGCGTTTCTCCTAGTCATTTTTTCCTACTATTTTATATGCAGTGTCTTGTCATGTACAGTAGATAATAACAGTTTTCTCTGGTAGTTTCTTCAACATTGTTCATCAAAAAGATTTTATACCTATTGTTCTTTTTCACTGATAACAGTAATGTTCACTTTTCCAGGTTCAGCATTACTGTACTTTAGCTCTACCTGTACCTGTTTCTCCCTCTCTCTCTCTCTCTGTCCCTTACACACACACACACACACACACACACACACACACACACACACCCTCCCCTTCCTCCATGCTTTTCTGTCCTTGTCTCATTCTTGGTGAGTTAGTTCTACTGACATTTTTCTTTGACTGTGATGATGGTGGAGTTACTTTTCATCTTGTTTGTCCTTTTTAGTGCTGACAAGCTTCCCATCTAGTATTTACTTCTTGATTTTCTTTCTGTTTTCTGCTTAGTGAGAATCAGCTTATCCTATCTCACTGCCTATTTCTAATATTTTCAACTGAGCACATAAAATGTCACTGAGACCTGTATGTTCTTCTATAATGGCTTGCTTGGGAAGGAATTTACTCTCTACTTATAAACCTGGCATCGGTAACCTTTTTATTAAAAGCTCTTCTGTATTCTGGCTGTTACATACTCTGAAAGCCTATGAAAAAGAATCACTGGAAGTGAAAGTTTGAGGTGAAATGAAGTTTCTCATGCCAAACAAATGTAGAAATAGCATGGTAAAATTAAGGGGATCCAGATGTGTACTAGGTACAACTTGAGGTGTCAGTATCCTGATAAAGTATCTCATGAAAAGAGGCTCTGATTTGAAATCAAGCCTGGCTTCCTATAGGAACTTTCCTCATTCGTTTGTTTGTTGTTTTGAAATTTTGCCTACCATTCTCTTTTAAACCTAAAATGGTTTTATGAAACATTTGTGCTACCCCAAGTTTAAATAGAAATGGTTACACTGTTTCTACTAGATCCTTCTATTGTAGATTTGCATATATATGGTGAATGCATAAGAATGTAGTGATCATACTAAAACAAGCCCACCTGAAGTTGAGGAACCCTAGCTTAGTGTATTATTAAGAAACAGAAGAAAAATACTGTGACAACCACCAGTAATTGAGTGCTTGCTCTGTGCCAATTCATTTAGTTGTTCTTGGTCAATAGTTTATTGAGCACTTCTTCCATGCCAGGCATGCTCTTTGAGATGGCAGTATAATTACAATAAAAATAGTTCTGAGTTTTACTGAGTTCATAGTACAGCCAGTAATTGACCAAGATATCACAGTAGTGAATGTTAAGTGAGGGAGTAAGATGGGAGATTTGAGTGAATTTTGCATAAGAGGATACGGTACCCAATGGGAAGGGGGTGTCCTCTGATCTGATATTTAAAGGAAGAGTAGAGACTCACTAGGAAAATGACATTGAGGAGAAATTCAAACAGGAACTGAATGTACAAAGGCCATGTGCGTGCAAGGCACTGTGCTAGGTGCTGACTTGCACAGAATTTATTGGTCACCTAAAGTACTCAGTGGAGGAAAGCTCTTTTTCTTTTCCACTGTATTTAATAAGATGCTGTCAGTGACTGTGATACAGATTGCTAAATGAGTAAAGATTTCAAGTCACAACTGTTGTTGTAATATAATTTCATATAATATACATGTTTTAAACTCTGTTGAATGTCAAATGTAGAAAAATGCTGCATATACGTACATAATTTGAGAATTTTTGTTTTTTGGAACAAGAAAATGTGAGCCCTTGGGGTTATTATGACATAGTACAACTTTAATTTTTTTACTTATTTAGTTTTTGGTGGAAAACAAACTGAAATATTTGCAAAAATAATATAGTTTTAAGAAAAGCTTTTCAGGACCAGAAATATAATTCAGCAGCAGAACACCTGCCTGGCAAATGTGAGGTCATGAGTTCAATTTCCAGTACAAAAAAAAAAAAAAAAAAAAAAACTTTTCACTAAGTTTTCCACCTAAAATTAATGTAGACAAACCCAAGTTAGAGAGACATTTAACTAAATCAAGATAAATTTACATTCTAATTTAGAGAACCAATCAACTTGATACACAAAGAGATTCACAGAGAAATTGGGTCACACCATTTACATTTAAGTTCATGGAGAACACAGAACTTCACTGATTAAATTTCACATGCTGTATTCATAGCCTCTGCAATACTGATATAGTTAACAATTCCAAACCAATTGTGCTTAAATTTAAGTGAATTTTCATTGAGCTTTTGTTTTCAAGTGGGAATTGGTAGATTTAAAGAAAAACTCTAACATAGACAGTAATACTCAATAACGTGGAACCCAAAATCTATATTCCCTTTAACAACAGCTTGTCATTAGATATTCATTGACACAGTTATGGTAGAAAAAGCTAGCAAAGTTTCACAAAATATCATGCAGTATTTAACAGTGTGAGTACTTTTAGCCACTTCATGTATGTATGTGTGTATATTTATATTGTGTGTGTGCATGTGTATAATGTTAAGAGATAAAGAGTCAGCTACTATTTGGTATCAAAATCAAGCTTTATGGATAATGTTATTGCTAATATTTATCTCTGACCCTCAAACATTGGGATTCACAGGCCATCATCAACTATATCAGTATCCCATACAGCTTAATATAAACAGGGCTGCCAAAAAATAAGTTCTAAATCCCAGAAATACAATTTAAGTTTTACTCCAGGTCATTTTCTTAATAGTGTGAATTATGTAAAATTGCTTTTCTAAATCTCACTATCTCTTCTGTAAATTAAAGATAAAAATAATGTCTGCTTAAATTTGTTCATAGTGATTTTATAAGCATCACATGAAATCATAGATGTAAAATTATCTTTCACTGGTAATGTTTCATGCAATTATTTCTTTCATTATTAAATATGTATGGTGGCCTCTACTGTGGCTTTGATCCCTTAGGTCTAAGGCTCCCTTAGGTCTCAGTCTCAATGCTTTAAAAGCTTAAAAATATTATGAGAAAATAAAGTAAACTAGATTTAAGAAATATTTTCCAAATGAACACATATAAATTAGATAATCTTTCTATTTGTTAAGTTTATATAGATTTATTTAACATGCTTTTTATGTAGCTACATCTTAACTTCAAAATAAGACTGAAAAGAAAGACCTTATCTTCAATTTATAACCACATATACATAGTACTTAATCTATTTTACTGGCAAACTAATCTAAGTATGTATTATATAATTGGTAGTTAAAGTTTTATGAAGCCTAAAGATAATATACCATAAATGTTTTCTTAAACTTGGAAATTTTTATTTGAAAAGAATTGATTCTTTACAAGCTTATTTATACCTGTAAGGAATTCATTTATTTACTTAACACACATCTGTTAATCATGCATACTTTGTTAAAAGGAGCTCCTGCATCACCCTCTCTGGGCTTGATTGACACAATCTCTTTTGCGTAGTCTCCCTGAATCTACTTTGGCCTTTGCAATCCACCATCAATATGATGACAGAGTAGCATTTTAAAAACACAAATGAAAACGTGCGGCCCCCCTCTTCAAAAGCCTGCCGAGATCTTCATTTTATCTCCATCTACTCTGGGGACTGTTTCCAACCATCCCAGACCCCTTGCTATCCTTAGCATATGCCACACAGAATCCTTTTGTGTGTGTGTGTGTGTGTG
>PVJX010009817.1:0-59608 GCA_004027295.1 Dolichotis patagonum
GCAGGAGCGGCAGGAGCGGCAGCCTGCCTTCTTTCTGTCCCTTTATATTTCATGCAGGCTACAATCCGATTTATTGGTTCCATGCATACCCAGGGCAATGCTTCCATTATCCATCCCTTTAAGCCATGTTCACACACCCTAAACCAGTCACTTTTGAAACTCCCTTCCTCCATGAGCATGAGGCTTGGGGGGACATCTAGATATAAGCCATAACAATTAGCTATCAGAGCAATGATAATAATAATGATAATAACAACAACAATAGCAGCAACAACAAAGACTTAATAAATGATTTAAAGACAGCTTTTCATTTAGGAAAAACAAGTTAAATTCTGACTTCATTGTACCTAAAAAAGGACCTAATTAAAAACACAAAGCATAAAATATGAAAATATTAGGCAAATACAGAGCTATTTCCTATACTGCTGGGCCAAGGAAGCCTTCATAATCTAGGTATCATCTCCAGAAATCACAGAAGGAACAGAACTTGTGCATTGGTCTGAGTCCATGTATGGCTACAGGGAATCATAAGAGCCACTCAGGGTTTGCAGCATGTTTAATACATGTAGGTCAAGTTCTGTAGGTTATAATAATAATGGTCAATGAGAAATCTAAGCAACTCAGTAAAAGTGGCAAAGAATATGACTAGGAAACTAAGAAATAAATACATGAAGCTTGACTCATCCTATGTAATCTGTTATACAATTTAAACAATACTGATGTACATTTTTCCTCACAAATTTTCGAAACATATACAACATAGAATACTGACAAGGATACAAGGAAATGGATGCTTTTTTGTTTTATTGGTGAAAAAACTTGAATACTTTGTACATAGCAATTTGGTATATCTATCATAATTCTATGTTGGGAACATATCTCAAAGATCAGCAACATGTTACATAAAAATCTGCTCTACAGAAATTACAATAAGATGACATGGATCCAAGCAAATTTACATGGATCCAAGCAAATGGTGCTGTTTGAAATAACAAAAAATTTAAATCAAATATGGCACATTGTGAGGGCCCATTAATAGAGTAATAGATAATTTGATTGTACTATATTGGCTTATCAGTGGGACATAACATAGTCACACACAAGAATGAAGAAAACCATTTATTGACAGAGAAACATACTTACTATATATGGTAAAATCTGAAAGCAGTTTGAAGATTAGAAAGTATAGTGTTATTCCATGTTTTGAAGAAAAATAATAATATACATGCATAAGAATTTAATACATCTAAAGAATTCTTATATCTAATATTGATTTTATAAATATATAAATGCATTTAATTTTATAATATTTTCAATACAGTCACATCTTGATATTCAATGGATACGAAGCTCATTACATTTAGTGCTTGACTTGCACGTTCAGTACGCTACTCAGTGTATTTTGATACGAACATTTTGTCCTGGTTCTGTTTATTTGGTACGTGTCACAGGCTGCCTCATGACTCACCATGTTTCCTAGCCAAAGCAGTTTGTCTGGTACTCGTCACACCTCCTGGAACCAATTGACAGTGAGTACCAAGGTACCACTATGTATATATATGAATACACCTTTAAAAGCATAGGAAACCATTTAAAAAGATACATAACAAATTATCCAGAATATTTAAGAAATAGGAAGAAGATGAATGAGGTATTTAATTTCTCCAAGCTAATGACTCTAAAGAGGAATGGGATTATGAGGGATTGTTCCTTTATGCATGCTTTCTTTGCAGATTTAAGGAAAAACTAGAGTCAGCTTTTACTTTTGCCTCAATATTCCTAAATCTCACTCTTTAGAACTCTACCTGAGTCTCATTTTCACCTGTGGTGAACAAATTCAGTGCAGAGGATTGAGTTGTGATGGGCTTGGGAACAGGCCGCTTCACCAGGCAGGGTCCTAAATTCAAGGAAGTTGCTAAGTGACCCTGGGCTAGTTTACTGGTGAGGCACAACGCTGGTAGGACCCTATCCTGGTTCTTCTTTTGGATGGCACCTGTCCCACGTTCCTTCCAAAGCTATGAAGTCTCCCACAGAGGTCTCTATTCTCTGAACACATTCACACCACTGCAGATTCACTGCATCAGCACTGGCCGGGCCCCAGGGAGGAGAGAGGCAGTGTGAAGTGCAGGTGGTACAGGGGCAGACAAGGTGGAGCTGTAGCTTTCTCAAGGATCACTGCAGGAGAGAGTCCTATGAGCATGCGTTCCCCTGGGTTGAACAGAGATGGGTTCCAGGCACGGTGAGGGTTCAGAATGAGGTAAGCAATGCTCTTTAGTCACTAGTGGGGTGCACTGACTATGTGGGGTGAGACAGCCTCCAGGACATGGGCACACTTGCTGCTTCTTTGCCTTCTGATCCTGCATAACATGGGCTGGGCAGATGGGTGAGAAAACTAGGGCAGCAGCTGAGGGAGGTGAGGCTCATGCCCCGGACCCCCTTCAAGGTCCCATTGTCCTCACCCAGCACCTCACATTTAAGTGTGCTGCCTCAGTCCCTTCCAAAAACTATATCTCTTCCTCACCCTTCTCCTCATCCTTCTCTTTCTTTCTCTCCTGTTTTGTCTTTGAGATTTGAGAACTAAAATGATCTCGGGAGTCACAATAATCCAGCACCATTTTCAGAAGTAGAAATAGAGGGAGAATATGGCTCAAGCCTTCCCAGTTGTTCCCTGGGACCTGGATAAAGCACAGGGACAGCTGAGCTGCAGCTGGAGTGAGAGGAGTGTGCTGCAGCAGAGTAGGCAGGGAAGTTAAGTTCCAGGAGGCTGCAAAGGTCAGCAGGATTGTTCCAGAAGGAAGTTGTAAGGATTGGGAACAAAAACCAAGTAACTGAAACAGAAGGTTGAAGAAGGCGGAAGTCAATCTTAAAACCTCTCCAAAAAGGTTTTATTTCTTTTTCTTTAAACATTGATCAATTTTAGGTTGTCAAACAAACCCCTGATGCCCAAAGATGGACATCTGGTTGCTATAATCTGTCCCTTCAGTGCAATATCAGCATTGTCCCAGATCCCAGGGGAGAGTCAGAGGTGATCTCCATCTCCTAGCTTCCATTGTTTATTTTGGACTCTCTCCCCAGGTTGTGAAGCTCTGATCTGTCCATCAATCTCCCTCCTTCAGTTCCTCAATGCAGCTGGACTGCAGGACCAGCTGTGGAATAAGATGGTTAAGACCCATACCATCAGATGCTGCTCCATGGAGCCCCTGTCCCAAATTTACCCAGTCTCTAAAAGCATCATGATTAACATCATTCAGGAAAGAGAAGTTACTTGTGATGAACTTGCTTCCCAATGGGCGTAACAAGCTCATCCAGCCAGCAGAGTTTTGGTTCCTTCCTTAGGTGCCACTGAAGCTCAGCAATCTCTCTTGCAAAATGGCAAGACTATTAAAAACACAATTTTTAGAGATTCTAGGATGAATGTGACAGAAAATGCAACTCAAAACTTCAGCTGCCTTCAATGCTTATGGTCATATGGTTTGCATTTTCATTGGAGCCATGCCTTGCGTCCCATGTAACTGTAAATGTCAGCTCTAATACCCTGATTCCCCCTTTGGGTGCCTGGCCCTCACTTGGTCTTTGTGCAGTTTCTGTCTGTTAGAGCACAGCACTAGTTATAAACAGCTTATTTCACCAGGAAGATGAGTGAGCTCAACCAAGGTGCTCAATTAATATTAGCTGAATGAGTGGAGGAATTCCCCCCAAGGTTTCAATCATAATTGTTGCTTTATGCTTTTGCAGAAGATTGGAAAGTTCTAGCAGTTATCTGGGGCAGCAGGGCAGGGCTGACCAGAGCCAGTTAGAGCTTTTGGTTTTAATTTCAGTTTGATCAAATAATTCCACAAGGAAACACTGCAAATTTGAAGATTTGAGCTTAAGGCCCCCAAAGAAATCACTTCTTTATTACATTGATGGTTAATATTTTCTTTCCAAGTGCAGTTTGCCTATATAAGCAAAATTATCATTTTCAAGAAAGGAAAATTTTAATGTAAGATACCAAAACTCATAACCATATTCAAATGAAAGTAAATTAAATTGGATATTCATATCCAAGTCTACTGAAGTGTTTAGTTTTATCTATGTGTTCTGGGCATACATATTTAGCTTCCCTCATGCAAATCTGTCTAGTCTCATGCCTTGCAACTTATTCTTTGTTCAAAAATATTGTGAACACTTTTTCATGTAAGCAGATTTAAATCTATTGAAACTGCTGTCAAACTTGTATGTTATTTACATTTTTGTTTTATAATAAATAATATTGTATTAAAAAATCTTATTCTGTACTGTTGAAAAATTACTTTCTTTTGCAATTTAAAAACAGGAATTCCATTAACAATTTGCCAAGAATATGCTTACGTATTTATGTAAGCACTCGTGATAAATTTTTAGTGACTAGGTTGCTGGATCTGAGCTTGATGTACTTTTTAATGATAGGTGGTGTATCAAACTGTTTTTCAGTGCTATCATAACAGATTATATACATCAACCAGTAGAACATTCACATGCCCAATATTTCACACACATATTAGCATTATTTTTTATTTTTAAAATTTCAAAATTTGATATGCTACTATTTTTAAAATTGTTTCTATTGCTCTGAATCTATTTTCTTGATTATTGTAATACTTTTGCATTTATTGTTTATCTTTAGTAAACAGAATATTTTTAGTAGATAGACTTTATACTTTGACATAAATGTTTTCCTGTTGGAGTAGCTTTGTGTGTTTTTATTTTATGGTTTGCTTTTAGTTTTAATTTTTGTTATATTTTAAATTACATAATTAAATGTTGCACTTATATTGCTTTATTTTTTTTTTGTATTTGAGATCACATTTAGGAAGGCCTTTGTTCTAAAGTTATATACATTTTTATCTGCAGGTAACTCCATTGCTTTTATGACTTTGTATTTTACATTTGTATTTATTTTTTATTTAAGAGAAAAAAGACATAGAAAAGAAAAACAAAAAGCAAAAGAGACAAACCACCACCAACAAACCCAATACAATAACAGTATGGATTTACAAAACAAGATGATAGAAATTTGACAATTGTTGTAATATTGTATATTGTTACCTTCAAAAGGGTTGCTTAGAATAACAGATATAGACATGTAAAATTGATCTAATCATTCTTAAGGAATTTAAGGTTTGATAAGGTATGAGTTACTGACTTAATCATTTCACCAAATTACTAGTCAATATTTAAATTTTGATGCTCAAATCATGAATCTCTTCTCTATTACTGGATATACCATGTTCATTATATACTAAATTCTTATGCATATGCTTGTGTTTGTTTCTGGATTTTTTTTCCTTTTCCATTGGTTTGCCAGTCAGGTGGTTCTGCCACACTGGTTTGATTACCATAGGTCTGTAATGCACTTTAGAATCTGAGGGAACAGGGAGATTTCTTTACTTTTTTTCTTGGTTTATGATTTTGGTTTTAAAAAAATTTCATATTAATGCATGCTTGTAATACATAATAGATACATGCATCATGGGGAAATTGTAGGGAATACATTTTGCATCTTTTTATTTCTCCTCCCCCTCTCTTTTCACCTCCCCCATCTGTAAATACTTTTCAAATCTCTACAAATTCTACCTGCCTTTTTTCCTTTCATTTATTTTTTATTTTACTCTTAATTTCTTATACTTTGGGTATCTCATATAAGAGAAACCATGAAATATTTAACTTTCTGTGTCTGATATGTTTCACTTAGCATTATGGACTCCAGGTACATGTATTTTCCTATAAATGACTCAAACTTATCCTTCTTCATAACTTAGTAATACTACACTATATATATGTATATATATGTATATATATGTATATATATGTATATATATGTATATATATGTATATATATGTATATATATGTATATATATGTATATATATGTATATATGTATATATATGTATATATATGTATATATATGTATATATGTATATATATGTATATATATATCACATTTATGTATATATCTCACATTTTCTTTTTCTAGTTATCTGTTGATGGATATAGGGAGATTTTTATCAGCCTTATGTTAAAGAGTTTTTGTGCATAGTTTCACTGGGTATTTTAACAAATTAATATCAGAATCACTTCTTGAAGTTCACATGCATACACAGATACATACCATTAAAACTGATGCATAGTTACATGAATTTTCTGAGTTAATTTGGAATTAATTGACAATATTGACTCTTTTTATGATTTATGTTTAGATGTCTTTCCAAATCTTAATGTGGTCATAGGTGGGGTTTTCTCACAGGTGGTTAGATTTAAACTATATAATGCTAGAATTGATTAATGGCAATGCTAGGACCAACAGCACTAGGATTAAAGGTATGAATGCTACTTGCCCTAAATAGCCTGGATAAGATATAAGGGAAAGAGTTGTAGGCATCCCTTGTTGCTTTACTGCCTTCTGCCTGTCACGAACTGTTTCTCCTCCAGGATGCCAGTCTGCTGTTTGTCCTGCCTTGGAACCAGCTGATTGTGACTTGACACCTCTACAAACTGTGAGCTAAATAAACCTTTCCTCTTTAATTTTGAGGGTCATGTATTTTTTATTAGCAAAGAAAAAAGTAACTAAGATACTTCTAAACCAGAGTCCTGGTGTGATTCTTAAAAAACACCTCTCAGTATCATATAGGACTATGCTGCCTCACGTGACTCCTAGCTTGCCAAAGCCTGCCAAGGGTACTAGGATGAGAGTACTGAATTCCTTTCCAGGCCCAGGTAACTTTTATCAAGTGAATATCTTCCAGGTGGCCTCAGAAATTGGAAGATAGATACAAAGTCAACTTTGGTTTTCACCCTATTAAAAAATACATGAAGGCACTACTCTGGCTCAGTATTGCAGAGATAGCTATCTTTCTTTTCATTTAGGTATCAATTTGTAGGAAAAGAAGATGATATGAACTCCTTGCCCATTGTGGCCTCATTTGCATCTCATCTGGCCTATCCAACAGTCCTTTGCAGTCACATTAGGCAGTGACAGCCTTCTAAGTGAGAATTCTGAGTGACTCCGACAAGCCAATGGCTGCTCCCCAGAGCCAAGAGCAATGTGCCACTGTGCCCTCTAGGGTGTCATGTACTACGCCCCAATGCAGAAAGAATGAGGAGAATTGATCAGGATGTGAGACTTGGGGAGCGACTCACTGAAGTCAACTGCACCATCTTCAAATTTGAGGGAGGGGAGAGGTGACTGCCTTTGGCAGTCCACATGGCTGTTAGGACTCTAAATGACTATTTAATTTCCTACCAGATAGAGGAACCAGACCAGACCCCCAATTGAGGGCATGCTGACAAAATGGCCAAGTGCGATCCTTAATTTGTCAATAATGATTTTAGGCCATGACCCTGAATAGGACCCTGTCACTGGTGAGGTGATTTATGCCTCCTGTGATGACATCAGTACCAATAGTGCTGATAAAAGAACACTTATATTGGAGCAAACAGGATGATGAATGGAATCCGGGTCTCCTTAGTCATCTCATTACTGCCTCTGCTGTTCGCTACAGAGCTAATGTAGCGAGTCATCACATGCCTGGGGACTAGTTTGGAGGCAGAATTTCACAGTGAGAGTGCAGGAAATGTACTGTAGCCCTGGGTCAGGAGTGATGGAAGATACAGTTTAAGTCTGTGAATACAAGAAAAAGCAATCATGCTACAAATTGCCACCCTTCTATGGCACCTAAGACCACTGTATCCCTGTCTCATTGGATGGCCTACTTTTCTCAAATGTTTTTAGAATGTGACCCCTTAAATTCGGTGTCTCGTATCTTCAGGACTACAAGAGCCTAGTTCATAAATAAATGAGCCTAGCTCATAAATAGTTCCATTCTCCTCTTCCCTGTCCCCTTGATACTGATTTACCAAGTCTGTAGTATAGAAGGCACCAAAAGCCCCCTCCCCTAGACAAGGGGACAGGACCTGGAAGTTTCTGCTCAGGATTTGGCACTGGCCAGCTGTGTGACCTTGGGCAAGTCACAATCTCTCTGGACCTAAGTAATTTCATTTTTGGGAGAAGAATGTCTAAGAAATTCTAAGATCACTTGGTGCTCCAAAACATGACTTTGGAAAAGAGTGTTCAGTGAGAATATGAACAAAAACTGTTAACCCAGGCTTCTGCTAAAAGCATAAATTTGGGTAATATCCATGACAGAGGGGTTCTGCACATAAGGAGAGGATAATACATCCCTGTGGACTATTCAACAATGTGTGTGTCACCCATCATCTGGCCAGCCCTTGAGTGTGGTGACTACCCTGGTATAGAGGGGACTGAATGCAGTTTTATTAGTGCAATTTTATTGCCCTCACCAGCTGCACTCTTTTCTCTATAAAAGGTAATTACTTCCAATAGTAACAAGCTAATTGATTGCTAATTAAATCAATTGGCACACTAACCGCTGTCAGAAAGTGACAGATTAGCAGGTCATGTGATGGCGTGTTAGTAATGAAAAGTGGACATGGTCTGAGGGTGATTGACACATGAGATGAAAAGCGATTTGGGATCTCTGAGGTGGTCAGAGAGAGGGCAGGGAGAACATGATTGATTCAATGGTGACTGTCAGAGAGGAAATGAGAATTGAATGGAATTCAGGGTCTGCCTGAACCCTCACCACATGATGCTCCAAGTTTTTTCACATGTAAATAAGGGAGATGGAGACTTCTTGCAAATGAAATGCCAAAATAGAATGGACCAAAAGGGAGGGGCCACAGAGCAAGAAAGTATGAGTCTTAAAGAAACAGAGTTTTTAAAAAAAATTTATGAACTTGTGAAAATGTAATAAGAATAATAAATATTGCTCATTATTAGTCTATGAATCCTTGCAACCTGGCTGCCACTGTGCTTTTCATCTTTGAATGCTATGTGGGAGGGCTGTAGGCTGTCCTTATCGAAGCAGGAAAGTGATTATTACCTGCATTTGCAATGCATCACAGTCTGATTAGGACAATGAATGAGGTACAAACTTTGGATGGAGCAGAAGTGCACAATGACTGCTGCCTTATAAATGTTTTAGAATAAATGACATAGGTTGACTGTTGGCATTTCAAATGCTCCCTGTCTTGTCTGTGGCCAGCTCGGAGTTCTTAAGTCACTTCAAACTTTGGAGCAGCCCATACAGAGCCAGAATGAGAAACCAATGAGGAAGTGATCTGAGATCCGTGGGACATCCCTGGCCCTACATCCCACTGCAGTCTGAGCCCCTTCTCACTATGGGGTTGGAAAACTCCTGAATTCCTGAATTCCTTCTGCAAGAAATGAAAAAGTAAATCCTGTCTGCAGCTACTGGCCGTGGGCCATCAAGGGATTCCCTAACTTCTCCAACTCCAACCCCCTGCTGTGAAATGGGTAGAATCTTCTATACTTCAAGGGCTGTCATGTGAACTAACTGAAATAATTCATGCAGCATGCCTAATACACAAACCCCTGATAAATAGGGGTTAATAATGCTGATATTAGCAATGGATACATTTTGAACCATTAACATAAACCTTGGGTATAGCATAGTGTAGAGGAAAGACTATATTCTAGAGCCAGAAAGAGGTGGGGTGAACAGGAATTCTGAAACATTTGCCTCTTCAGGGAATTTATCTAATTCCTTATATCCTCAGTTAAATTCTTATGAAATAGACTAAAAATGCCACCATCATTAGTCTGGGGCTAATTAGAGGATTAAATAATTTAATGCATGTGGCACTCGTAACAGATGCTGAGAAGCCTTTCCTTTCATTGTACACCCGAGCTTAAAACACGTAAAAAATAGCTTCTGTACTGGATTCTTAGGAGGCTGTTTTTCTCTGGGAGGCAGGAGGATGAATACTAGAGACTTGGGAAGTATGTGGGCATTTATGTCTTCCACAAGTCACCCTGTTATGTACCCATGCCCTTTTCAATATTTCTGGACACCCCAGTGTTATTGCAGTATTCAGTGTGCAGGCTGTTGGTCCCATGACACATCCTCCCTATCACAGAAGGTAGATGTGGTTCATTTGTCCTGAATAGATCAGGGCCTCCTGACTCCATCTTATTCCAGTAGTGACCCGTGGGACCTGGCTTCTGAGCTTTTCCGGTGACGCCGAGTTCTCAGGCCTGAGTACAAAGGAAAGCAGAGGAAAAGGGCAGAGGTGGGAAAGCTGAACTCTCCTTCAGGTGCTGATTTCTGCCATACCCATGGTACACGCTACAGCTGGGTTCTATGGCCTTGCAGAGGCCCACAGTTTCTCAGCAGCACGAATGTCCTGGGATATCTTGAAGCCTCACTGAGACAGAACCAGGTATCCCCAAGCCTCATAAGGTCACACACTTAAACATATACTCCCTGCAGAGTGACCTTGCTGCAAAAAGAAGGATCTGTCAGTCCACGGGGAGTGGTCACTTTCTAAATATGTCAAGGATTCCAGAAGGTGGAGAGTACAAATTCCCATAATGCTTATTAGGACCTGGTCCAGTGGTTTTCAACCTTGGCTGCACATGGGGATAACTTGGGAGGAAAAGGAATACAGTTGTGCAGCTCCTGTCTAGACATGTTGAATTTAGTGTCTGGGTGTGCTCTATGGGCATTTAAAGGTTTTGAAGCTCCTTAGGTAATTGCAGGACAGTTAAAATGAGAGTAGTGAATATTTAGACAAGATAACCACTTGTGTGGAGCTAGAGAGTTCCCAGAGAACAGAGAACATACTTCATGAAAACGAGAAACAGGCAGAAAGGCACTAGGGTCCTTCCAGGAGAAATCATTGCACAGGAGGTGCTAGGGGGTCTGCTTGGGTGTGTTGAGCTCCTGGTCTTGCTGCCAGACATGGGCCAGTGTTTGGGGATATTTCCTCTCTCTTTTTCTTTCTTTCTCAGTGTCACAACACCCTATAAATCCCATGCACAGAACATATGCACTTTCTAATGTGTCCCTCCCCCTTGTCATGTGTGGTAAGGATCATCCCCTGGTGAATCCCCCAGTATCCGGAATCTCGGGCAGCTGCTATGTCAATAATTGGAGGCGGTGGTAACTTCTACAGACAGATTGTCAGGTTTGTATAAGCAAGATCAATTTTAGCAAATTTCACAAACATGTAAGGAGTCTTTGTGGTTTGAGCTTATCTACCACTTCAGGAAGGGACCAGGCTGCACCAGGAAATAGATGAATTCCTTCCAGGCCACCCAGCATGGGGTCACCAAAAAAAGTTGTCATTATTTTCCATTCTCTACCTTCAGAATCCATCCTGTCACCCACATACTTGTCCAGTGACAGAATTATTATTATTATTATTATTATTATTATTGTCATCTAATTACTCCCTTGGCAGATAGAGTAGTCTCAGTTAGAGAGGCTGTGTGGAACAACTGTAAAAGTCATAGACCCAGGATCCTTGTTCTAGAGGTTCAAAGCCAGACTCTTTCACTGTCTTTACGTATATGTAACTGAAGAGTTAAATAAGCAAGTATGTTTAAAGAATAAACTATTGTTGCAACAGCAAGAAAAACTTTAGGATGAGAACACTCACATTTAGGGCCCTGTAAATAGAAAACTGTTTTCTTCAATTTAGGTACTGTAATTGGAAGTTGTTTTTCAGAAACTACTGGAAAAATACACATACACACAGAAGGCATCATTAAAATTAGTACTTGTTCTTGTTGTTACTGAAAAGCTGACATGGAAAACTTCAGATAAAGATTATAGCATTTGTGTTTAATTATTTGTTACTTGATTCAAGGAAGCAATCAATTCCAGCCTAGACAACATAGCGTTTGTTTGAAAAGGAACAATATAAAGGAGATCCGCAGAATCAGCTTGACAAAAGAAGACTATGCAGTAACCCTGGGTGATCATGGAATCATGACCCACCAAGGGCTCATCAATTGCTATAGTGGTGAAGGTAACCACTGAAGTATAAACCAGGAGTTGTAGTCGATACTTAGTTTATCCTTACAATGTTGCCCAAGGTCTGTGGTCAGTGTTTTCAGGCCTATTACAAAGAGAGGCTTAGAGAGATAAACTAAGTTGTCCCAGGTTAGTTGGTTAGAAAGATTTGTGTGATTTGATAGTCTGAAGTATTAGAGAAAGATTGGATGGTACTAACAGATCCTTGTGAAAATGATATTTACACTTGTGACAATCATGGAACTATATCAGGGTTCAAAGAATAAGGGCCAGTATGAGATGTATACTGAGAGATTTATTTAAAGAGATGGTGTACATGGTTACAACCGCTGAAATCCTGAGGGAGAGTGTCAGAAAGGGTGGGGTGGAACTCTCAGACATGAAGTTGCTGTTCAATTCATGGGTGGAACTCCTTCTTCCACAGAAATATCTCAGCCTTTTCAACATATTAAATCAGGCCATAGGTCACCGAGATTACCTAGGATTACTCTTAAAGTCAATTGATAATGGACTTAAATCACAACTATAAAATATCTTTTTTTTTCTTTTTGAGACAGGGTCTTACCATGGGTTCAGGTTGGCCTTGGGCTCACTTTGTATCCCAGGGTAGTCTTGAACTTGCCATGATTGTCTTACCTCAGCCTCCCGAGTACTGGGATTACAGGCATGCACCACTGTGCCTGGTTTATAAAATATCTTTATAGCAACCCTAAGGATGGTGTTTGTGTACCTGAGAACTATATTCTGTACAAGTTGCGGCATAAATCTGATTGCAAAAGGCCATGCCTTATGAACATGGCATCCATATAGATCTCCTTAAACCATAGGGTAGTCTGCAACTAAAGATAATTAAAAATCATACCTATGTCCAACATACTGCAATTATTTCAGTGTGCAACTAAAAGCATAATTATCTTTTCCCTAGAACAGGACACGAAGTTCTCAGATAATGTCCTTTCTTTTCTTTGATGTCTTTGGATTTAAATACTGTGCTGCAAAGGTGTCATTATCCATTTCAAGTTAGGTCATAAGGGAATAGGAGATAAAACAAAACAAAAATTTTGATTATTTAGAAACATTCATGACATAATAAAGAATAAATACTCATAACCTTTAGAGGCCTCATTTCGGGAATTGATCATCTGATTGTGGCCAATATTTATAGCTACTTTTTCTCCTCTTAATGCACATGGTATGAGAAACCAAAAGCTGCCGGGTAACAGTTTCAACTTCCAGTTTAATGGAATTATTTTTGTGTTTCCTGAGGGATGCTCTCTGCTCATAAGAACTAAGACCTTTATACCAGTAGAGTTTAGGGTTATCGGGCTAGTAAAGCAAACTTTTACTAGGAGATACCTAAATATTTTAGAGAGTAAATGCACTCCCACATTGACCTCTTGATTTTTGGTCCTCCGAATTTTGACTATGGGAGAAAGAACATCATACACTGGATGCTGATTTAGAGCATAGATGTCTTCCTGGAGGACAGTGCCCCATGCTCCTTTTCTAGCTGCCTAATTGTGTCTTCATCAGTCCACTGTGTTTGTAATTGTGTCTTCATCATCAGTACTTTCTATCAAACCAGCTTCAAGATGATGGGAAACATGGTAAAACTACTGAATTGTATGCACCTGTGTCAATTGCTGCAGTCTGTGTTTTGCTCAGAAGCAATGCTGTGTGTGGCATACCATCAGGGCTGATAAGGCGTGGTGTCACTCTATAGATGGTGGGTTAAAAAGAAGTGCTGGATGTAAGGGAGACAAACCTACACACCCAGAGTAGATGTACATTACAGCTAGAGCAAAGTACAACCCTTTGCATTTTGGAAATGATCCAATATAATCAATCTGCCACCAGGCAACTAACTGGCTGATCATCCTGGGGAATGATATCATTCCAGGGATTCGGCGTTAGTTTTTAGCTGCTGCCAGATGGAGCGCTCAGCAGCAGTCGTAGCCAGATTGTCATTGCTGAGTGGAAGTCTATGTTACTGAGCCCATGTAGGACTTCCATTCCTTCCACTTTAACCACAAAACAGATCACTTTACCCAGTTGATTATTAAAATCTTTCTTTGTTGAAGTCATTTTTGGGTAAATATTCACATGGAATACAAATATCTTTTCATTGTTTGCCTGTTCAGAGAAGCCGACCCACATGAAGTCACAGATGCATGCTTGGATAGAGAAGGTAATGTAACAAGTCATAGCAGAGACATGAAGGCCATTTTCTCATGCAATTTATTCATGCCTTTAGGGTCCTCTTGAGCCAAAACTTAACCCTATTCTACCTCCATTTGAAAATTTGGTGCTCCTATGTGTAATCAACTATATGGTTTGGTAGGTTAATTTATCATAGGCAGTCCAACTGAGTGGTCCATGGTTAAGCATTATATTTATTTTAAAGCCTGGTGGCAAACTACATGATGTTCATCCAAAGGAGAATAATTATCTGCAGAAGGACTTTGCTCCCAAATCCTGAAGTTTGTAATATGATTCACCTGTACTATTACTATCTTACTGATACTTCAAGTACCATAGTATCTCATAGGTTAAGTAACAGGCAGTTTTGAAACGACCTAGACCTGTTGAGAAGCCTTCTCTTCTCCCAAACTCTAATGAAAATCAGCAACTTTCCAAGGCATCCAGCAGCTAAGCTAGAACACACTCAAACTGGCAATGTATTGCTTCCACAATACAAAGTGGTCCACTAGGCTTTGTGCTTCCTTTTTCGTCAAAGAAGGAGCTGGATGCAACAACTTACTTTTCATCTACAAGGAGTTTCTTGATATGTCCTTCCATCACTGGACACCTTGAAAATCCACTGGGGTGACTTCTGTGGGATTATTTTTCATCCTCTGCCATGCAAATGTTTTAATAATATGTCTACAGTGGTTGCTATCTCTGTTTAGCAGTTCAGTCAGCATGGTATAATCTGTGTAAAGGGCAGCATGATGTCCTGTGAAAGTGGAAAGTGATCAGGGTCCCTTCGACTAAATTATGACACAGAACTGAAGAGTTGATATATCACTGAGGTATGACAATGAAGGTATATTTCTGGTCTTGCCAGCTGATAGCAAACTGCTTTTGGTGAATTTTAGTAACAAATGCCATGAAAAAAATGTTTCAGATCAATAGGTGTAAAATAGGTACTGGAGGATGAGTTAATTTGTCCAAGAAATAAAATTCTATTTGGAATATCACTTGCAGTAGGAGTCACCTCTTGATTAAATTGATGATAATCTTCAGTCATTCTCTAAGGTTCATTTATTTTCTGCACAGACCAAGGAGGCAGTGAATGGGAATGTGAAGAAGCCACCTTGCTTCTTCAAGTTATTGGCAATTGGCTCCAGTCCCTGCGATCACTCTAGGGATGTGATATTGCTTTTCCTTTACTATTTGTATAGGTGGAAGCCATCACAGTGTCTTTCTGGCTTTCTGTTGGCCTGTTAGGTAATAATAGTCCTTACCTCATACATCAGGGAAGAAATCTGGGGATTCTGCCAGTTGGCACTGAGATGCTCAATATATCTATTTGAGTTAGGTATTCTAGGTATTTGAGAACTGGGAAAATGACTGTAAAGTGAATTCAGGGAACTATTGGAGAATTCCTGTAAGGTGGACCTCAGTTTAAACTTCATTGATCACCCAACTTCTGTAAGTCCCTCATCTGAGTCTGTTTCTGCTTCTCTAATAAAATACCTGAGTTTGGATATAAACACATAGATTTATTTTTTCATAGTTTTTGAGGCTGGGAGGGTGGTGATCAAGGTTCTAATAGGTTTAGTGTTCGCCAAGCGCCTGGTCTCTGCTTCTAAAAGAGCATTTTGTGGCTGTATCCTAACATGATGGAAGGGAGAGAAATGCAAAAATATACAGTAAGGTTCAGCTAGTACCTCTGACCCTTCCACAAGGTCCCAAACTCCATTCGTGGGGTCTCTCACCTCCTAAAGGCCCCACTCCTTTAACATCAAACATCGCGGTTTAAGTTGCAGCACGACTTTTGTAGAAGACGCACAGACTCAGGCCATAATATCTGCCTACCTCGCTTGTTCACTGAGACTTTTTTCACCAGGTTCGCCATTCCTATGGCCTTCTGTGTTAACAGAGATACCTTAGGAACTATTTCACGCAATCATAATGAACTAGCGAGCCCTTGGTATCTTTACTTACACCTTTGTTTTTCCTTTGGAGAAAAAGCAAGTAGGAGAATGAATCCACTGTTTGCTTCCCTGCCCTTTACCTGTGTTACACGTGGTCTTAAACATTTCAAGCTTATTACAGGGTCTGTTAGCAATCCCAAGGCCATAGCCACTTTCTGAACTGCCTTCCTCTGTCTCTTTGGTGCATGCTTTCTGTTCTGCTGTCTTGCAGGACTGAGTTCTCTTGGGCATCATGCCATCCTTGTTTTTTTTTTTTTTTTGTATGTTGCTTGACCTAAGCTGGGACTTTTAACTTCAAGGACAGCAGCCAAGTGTCAGATTTGGCCTTTCTCAAGTCTTGCTTACAGAAGGTCCAACAATTTCCTGAAGTGATTGGATGCTGTCCTTGGGCCAAATGCAGAAGGCAGCTGCAGATGGTGCTATGGCAAGATAGTGCATGGAAGTCACCTCCCACCAATCCTGGATGCCCAGACCCAGCCAAGCCACCAGACTCCTGGCTGCTTGTCAATACCCCAGCCTTCCTTCATGTGGGACTGTGTCCAGATACCATAGGAGACTGTCTGGCAACCTGTTCCCCCAGCATGAGGTGCCTCCCTTTCCTGGCCTTGGAACCAGCCAGCACCTGAGGGAGGAATGTCTGGGAGAATTAAGGTTTAAGTGCCTGTTTGCATCTTCACAGACTTCAGGAGAACATCACTTGTCTTCGGCTTTCAAGTGAGCCTCTCTTTTCTTAATGTCTGCTTCCTGACACCAGCCATGTAGATTTTGGGCCTATCACATCATTTTCTGAAGCTCAGTAGGACAATAATCCCTCAAAGACATGTTTGTGGTATTAATTTATTGGGCACTTATTTTGAGTACAACACAGGTAAGTTCTTTTGTCCGTTCCTATCTTAGTCCATGTTGATCTTGTAAGGACATTCATTCCAGGTAAGAGAAGTATGAACCGTTGGCTGGTTGTCATTTTGCATTCCTCTAGTCCTGAATTGGTTCAGCGGTGAGCGCATGACTCAAGTCTAGCCAATCAATACAATACCAGTGTTTCAGTGTTGATCACATGAGTCAAATTATTCTAATTACAATGAATTTTGCAGCTTGTGAAATAGCTACAAGAGCAAATGCTCATTTAAAAAAAAAACCCCTGAACTTTAAGAAATGGATCTAGAGCTCTCGTTATCGTCTTACCATCACCTCAAGCCTGAGGAAAAGAATGGTCTTGGTAAATAGATCTGACAAAGAATCCAGTTTTGGGGTAAAATGTTAAATTAAATTATTCCTAGCCATGGATATTTTCCCCTGATATGTAAGACAAATATTTTTGCTTATTTAAACATCATTTTTACTTAAACAGCACAAAATACGACCTATGTTCCTTCCTTCCATGTATGTAGTGTATGTAGTCTCACTTAAGGACAGACAACAAACTTTTCTTGTGACCCCAGTTCAACGTTCTGGTGGTTGACTTTGGGGAAAAGTGAATTTGTTAAGTCCAGAAGCATGAAAACATTTGGCTTCATTAGTTATTACAAAGGAGAACCTGTTCAAGTGTTCTGACCATTTTTCATTGGTCTCTCAATATTTTATTACTGATTTACAGCAGTCTGTATATTCTGTTTATCAGTTCTTTATTAGATATCTGTTTTATAATTATCTATTTATTTATTTATTTATTTATCTATTCTGTAGTACTGGGGCTGGAACACAGAGCCCTTTGCACTGAACTATTAAAGATTTTCACTGACCAATGAAAAATTATTTAAAAACATATATTAAAATTTGTATTTGCTAGATTGCCCAAGCTAGACTAGGCTAGGCTGAGTTTTAAGAATTTTTCTTCTTTAACCTCTCAGAGTGTTGGGGTTACAGGCATGTACCACCATTCTTGGTTCATAAATATTTTATATCTGTCTTCTTTTTTCATTGTCTGAATGATATCTCTTAATGAACCAAAGTTCTTACTTTTAACAAAATCCAGTTGGTTAGTGCTTTTGTTTATGTTTTCCTTTATGTGCACTATTTAAGATACCTTTTTCTATCCCCAACCAAAGCCATGAAGATTCTCTTATGGTTTATTATTCCTCATATTTAAGTCTAAAATTCACCTGAAATTGATTTCTTTGTATGGTATAATGTAAGCACAAAGTTTAGTTATGTTTTTATGGATAATTAATTGATCACCTATCAATAATTGAATGTCTCACCCCTTACCGTATATGATGCAGTGTGCATGGGTCTGATAGTGGATTTTATACCCATGCCAATAACACAATACACCTTGATATCTGGCATTATCAGCCCTCCAATTCTTTTCTTGTTAATCCTCAGAACTGTATTAACTATTATCAGTCCTTTGCTTTCCATATGTATTTTAAAAATAAGTTAATCAATATCTATAAAATCTCTATTAGAATTCTTATTTAGATTATCTTGGAACAAGACATCAGTGTGGAGAGTCTTGGAAGCCCTATAATTTTAGTCTTCCAATCTATGAACATGGTATATCGCTCACTTCATCTAAGATTGCTTAAATTACTATCAGTATGGTAATGTAATTTTTGTGTAGAGATCTTGTATATCTTTTGTTAATTTTCTTCCTGTACCCAGGAAAAAACAGCAAATATAATTAAATTGTAAATGGCTTTATTTTCAAATATTCATTTTCTAATTATTTCTGTTAGTATAGAGGTATATAACTTATATTTTATTGATTGTATAACCAAAAAATCTCCTTAAATTCACTTATCAATTCTAATAGTTCATTTGTAGATATTTTGGGCACAAAATTATATGCACTGTATATGGTCAATTTTATTTATTTCTAATATGCATTCATTTTAATTTGCTTTTCTTAATTGCCACATTGATAAGGACAATTGGTACAATGATGAATACATTGTAGTAACAGCAGCTATCTTGAATTCATTCCTGTTACTGGGACGGAAACTAATTATTTTTAACAATATATAAGACATTTATGAAATTTTCATCGATACTGTAGTAGATTAGTGAAATTTCCTTCTGGTCTTAGTTTCCTAAAATATTCTTTTTTAAAATGATGAATATGTGTCAAAGGTTATCAAATTCTCTTTTCACCTTTATGGAAGTGATTATAAAACTTGCTTTTTTATTTATGTAGTGAATTACATTGGTTTTTGAATGCTAAAAACAAGCTTACATTTGTGATGAATTATAATTGTACATACTGTTAGATGTAACTGAAAAATGTTTTGTTTGAATTTGTGTGTCTATGTGTGTAAAGGTTACTGATCTGAATTTTTTGCGTAATATCCTTTTTAAGGTAAAATATTAACATTATGCTAACTTTATAAAATGGCTGTAAATATTTTTCCATTTTACCATGTTCTATAAGAGTTTGCTTGATATTATTTATCCTTTAATATTTGGAGTAATTCAATGATACAGTTTATCTGGACTTGCTTTTTTTTAAAGATAGTTTTACCTAAAAAAGTCAATTTCATTAGTAGCTATAAGATTATTTCACTTATTCTATGTCTTCTTGATTCTATTTAAAAAAATGTTACCAGAGAACTTGTCCATTTTACCTTCAACATTTTTCAAATTTATAGCCATGAAGTTGCTCACAATATTATTTTAGTTTTCAATGCCTATTGACTCTGTAATGGCACTTCTCCTTTCTAGTACTTAGCTCTCATTTTCTTGGGAGGTCACCTTGCTGGGAGTTTATCAGTTACACTTAACTGCTCTTTGTTGATATTTGACTGTGTGTGTGCTCTTTAATTTGTTAATTAACTTTTTTTTTACTCTTACGGACTTAATTCCTTCAAACTCTGTAATATTTGTTGAAATGAGTGGTTAGGTCATTACCTTTCACCCACTCTTGTTTACATAGTTAAGACTGTAAATTTTCTTCTGAACACTGCTGTGACTTTGTCTCCCCATACTGACATGTCATCCTCTGATTGAAACTTAATTCAAATTGTTTGCTAGCATCAATTGTGATGTATTCTATGGCCCATGGGCTAAAGCATATGGCTTCATTTTAAAACATTTGGAGAAATTTTGAGGTTTTTTTGTCCTTGTCTTTTTTGTTTAGATCCATTGTTGCCAGAATACATAATTTATTTTATTTCAGTTTTTTAATGTTGGTTGAATTTTTTATGGCCTAACATACAATCAGTTTTCTTAAGTATTTTATCGGTACTTAAAGAGAGTGTTTATGCTTTGTGGAGTGCAGTGTTATAACATGTTATTAAAATATATCTGTTAGTTCTGTTTTTGCAGACTTCAGTACCTTTATCAATACTTTGTGAGGTTTTTGACATTTTGAAAGAGTTATATTAATACCTCTAAGTTATGATTATGGATTTGTCTATTCCTTTGTTTAGTTCTGTCAATTTTTAAATACATTTTGAAGGACTATTTTTAGTTGCATATAGACCGTGAAGCGTGTGTCTCTTCATGTCTCTACTCACATGTCTTGCATTAAAGTCTACTTGTCTGATACAAATATAACCACATCAGTTGTATTTTGGTATGCATTCATGGCATGTTTTTCACCCTTTCATTTTTATATTTCTTTCTATTTAAGTCATTTATCTTATTTATATCCTTCGTGTTTTTCTTACTTCTGACATACACTAACTGCTACCTGTAAATTGAAGGAGGAAAGGTCTATTATGGCTGGCAATTTGTAGATGTTTTAACCCATAATCAGCTGGCTCCAAAGCAGGGTAGCATGGCAGAGGGACATGGCAGGGAAGAAAGAGCTGTTGGCGTGGTAGCACAGAGCGAGATCCGGGAAGGGTAGGGCAGGATGTAGACAAGTCCCCAGTGATTGACCTCCTCACAAAGAGCCTCACCTCTTAACGTCACATTTAGCACTGATGATTATCAAACCCTCATGATCCAGTCAACCCCCTCCCAAGAGCTCTCCCTATGAGCACATCAAACTTCAAGGGATGTGTAGCTATAAATCCTAGCAACACATACAGTGTAGTGTTCTGCTTTTAATGTAGCCAAATAATCTTTGGTTTTCAATTGGTGTTAGTGGTCCAATTACACTTAGTAAAATTCCTGACATATTTGGGCTTAAATCTACCTATTTTCTATTGTTTTTAAACTCTGTACTATTTATTCTTCCTCTATTTGTTCCTCATTTCTTATCTTCTGATGACTGGTAGTATTTTATTGATTAATTTTCTCTTATTAGGTAAATATTTTAGAAGATTTTTTAGATTTTACAACTTCCATCCTTTGTTTATTAGACATTACCTTAAATTAGGTCATTTATCCTTCAGTGTGAAATATAAGAACCTTAATTTATTAATTCTTCATTTACTCTCCCCCTTGCCTTTTTTACTATGGTACTGTATACTTTATATAAGTTTAATAAGTATAACATATTATTATTAGTGTTTTAAAAGTTAATATTAACCCATATTTACCCATCTGTCTACCTTTCCTAAGCTCTTTATTCCTTGCTGATTTAACGTTTTTCCATCAGGGATCATTTTGCTTTAAAAATCTTTGTTGTAATTATTTCAGTGAATTCTCTCTGGGTTTGGTAAGCTATTTTTTACTCCTTTTATTTTGAAAAGATATTTTTACTGGGAATAACATTCTATGTTATCAGTTATTATCTCTCAGCATTTTAAAGATGTGATTTATTGTCTGCTGGTTTTTATCACTCAACATAGAAAACCATTTTAACTCTTTTTTCTTTAATATGCTGTTCTTAACTCTATAATGGTTTTTAATAAATAAACCATTTATTTATTACCATTAGAATACCATTAGATGTATGAAAGAATTACACCAAAGTATAACGAATTCTCTTTTCACCATATCCTTCTGTTAACTAATACAGCATTATTATAGTACCTTTGTTAAAGTTAATGAACCCATATTGTTATGCTATTATTAACTTATCTATAGTTTACTCAGATTTCCTTAGATTTTACTTACTGTCATTTTTCTGCTTCAAAATTTTGTCAAAAATTATTTTTGTTAGTTAAGTTTATTTAGGTTCTTCTTGGCTGTGGTATTTTCTCAGGCTTTCTTTTTCTTTCTTTCTTTAAAAAGCTCTGTTTTATTGGATAACTTACATTTAAGGAGTATTGCTCAGGTATTTTGTACAATGTTTCTCAGTTTAGATTTGCCCTATGTCTTTCTCAAAATTAGACAGGGTTGTAGTTTTGTAAAAGGAAGATACAGAGTTGAAGTGCCATCTTTCTCATATTATATCAAGGGCAAATGTTACCAATGTGACATCACTACTGAAGTTAATTTTGATTACATATCTGAGGAAGTGATCACCAGTTTTCACTATAAAATTACTCTGTTTTCATATTATTCTTTTTGAGAGAAAATCCTAATTATAGCTCGCATTGAAGGAATGAGAAGTTATGCTGTATTTCTTTGTACTTGAGGCATCTATTTAAATTATTTAGAATTCTTTTGCAAAATTTGTCTGTTCTTCTCTATCTACACATTTGTCTATCTGTCCAGATGATAATTGATTGGCATAGATTTAGTCATCTATGTGTTTAATTATAATCCAGTACCACTTTATTTTTTTCCCAGACTGTTCTAACTTTGGTCATCAGTAGATCTCTCAGGTGCCTCCTATGTCCCTGTGTCCTCTGCCATACCCCTACCTACATGGATCTGTTGTTTTTGTACCTCTTTACTTTCTGGCCTTCAAAAACCTGTAAGATCAGCTTGTATATTCTCTGCCACAGCCTTAGAAGCAGCTATTGCTCCATGGAGAAAGTGTTCCATTATTGCAGAACTGTCTTATAAAACATGGCCGGGGTGTTAACTACGTGTGTTGCTAGTGGTATGTCATTTCTTCCAGCTGCTGTTAGCAAACTGAACGAGAAAACATAATGTGAGTACTAACTCATGTGTATTCTCAAGTATTTTTCTGTGTATGTTCATCTATATATTCATCTATATAATATCATCAGCTGATGTCTTCATCTGGACACCTTTAAGGCTTTTCTTTTTCTTTGTCTTAAGTAGTTTGATTACAATGTGTCTAACTTTGGTTTTCTTTTCATGTGTCCTGTTTGAGATTCCTAGATGTACTCAAAAGTGTGTCTTTGTATTTTGTAGTGGCCTTAGAGAATGTTTTGTTACCATCCATTTAAATACTACTTCTGCTATTCTTTGGTTTCATATTGGAATTTCAATTATACACAAGTATGTTAGATCCCATTATCATGTTGTACAGGTCCCTCATGAAAATGTCTATCTTCTATTCACTTATCTTTATGGTTTTCTATATAAATATTTCCTCTGTTCTAACATACCTTTCAGTTTACTAATCTTGTCTTTTGCCTAATCTAATATTCTATTAATTCTATCAAATTTTTTCTTTTGATAATCCTATATTTTAAATTTTTTTGATTTTTTTCAATACTGGCTCCAATTACATGATGTAATTAAAATGTTGCAAAGTACTTGTTGGCTATCTACATTATCCAAAGTACCTGTAGGTCTAAGTTTAAGTTGGCTTGTGAAAATATAGGGGTTATTGATAAGTTCTTTTTTTTCAGTAAGCATTTCTTCTCCTGGAAGGTAGGTAGTCTGTGGGAAAATTACTTTAATCCATCAGTGCATGTTAGTTTATTTCTATTTTCCTCTACTCGTGAATCTCAACTGGAGCTTGATTTGTTTAACAAGGCTTCAGTTTCCTCACTTGCAAAAATGTGGGTAATCGTAAAAGCCATGTTATAGGGTTGTTATGAAATTTAAATGAGCTAATATTTGCGAAGCTCTTAGAATACTATGTGGAATGTAGTGTTACTCAAGTATTGGTTAAATTTTAAAAATCATATGTAAGGGCAGCAGATACTGTTCTCAACAGCTCAAGAATATGTATCTTTGCAAATTTCATTTAGCAAGTACAAGGGCACCTACACAGACACATATTTTGGAACATCTCCTTCTTTAGACTTATGGCTGCCACCCAGAACTCAGATAAGGAAAAACAATTGTCTGGGGAGAGTTGGCCCTCTTTTGATTTTGAATGATCCATGTATAAATAATACACATCTTTAGTTATCAGACTATGCTCCCTGGTACTTTCTCAGACTCTTCTGCAATTTAGAATAAGGTAAGAAGGTAAAAGAAGGGTGCCTAAGAGTTTCTGAATCATTCACTTCAACTTGAAGAGCTCTTTATCGATATCCTTTATACTTGAACAAACATCTCCACAGCGAGGGACTATCACTGTGATACAGCTGCTCTGGAGGATGATTTGTGTCCGTGTGGCCTCAGAAAAGTTCCTGGGCTGTTACTTCTCTTCATTAAGTCTTGATAAGTTTTGAATGGAAGTAAATTTAAGATTATTGTTCTCCCCAGTGAAGAATGGGGTGGATTTTTTCCATTTTCAGGGGCCAGTTGTTAATAAAGTTAGCATATCAAATTAAAGCTCCCATATGAAAATTATGGAGCTTAACAAATAACTGAATGTTAAAAATTTTTTTTTCTCTGCACACATAGGAGGGTGAAGCAGACATTATGGACTATAGCAGAATATTCCTCAAGGACTAATTGGAGCTACTATAGTAGAGTAGACCCATAGTCATATGAGGTTCACATATTCCCTGCCTAAAAGATACACAACACACTTAACCTGGAAAATACTTTCTGTAGAAACTATGAAACATTCACCCAGTGCCATGAAAACTATTACACATATCCTTTATACATATAATTGGGAGCAATGTTGACTCTATTGTAGGATTATAAAATAGGGAAAATGGTTGTTCAATATTCATGCAATATTAAATATATACATTAATTGTAAGACATGTCAAAATTTCTCACAGTCTTCCAAATTTAAAAATTGCATCTTAAATTGAAGGAACTATAGTATCCACAAATTTATTGTCACACAGATCACAATGAATTATTGGTAGTAAGCAATTCAGCATTGGAAAATGTTTGTTGAAAATGATGGTTTAGGCTTGAAATAAGTAACCTTTAGCTATTGGGAAATAGTTGTTGAAGTCATACCTTGAACAACATATAATTCATATGGTCATTGTAAAGAATAGTACTTATCTCTCTAAATTAGTTGACCTGTATCTACTTCAGTTTTAAGTCAGATTTAATTGCTGAGATCACTACCAAAAGAAAAGTTATACAGATCTTGTGAGAAATTAATTATTTATTTTTCTTGTATTTCTGCTAATTCTTTGACTTATTTTGTTGCAGTTGTTAAATCTCCCAGAAAAATATTAAATAATAATGCTTAAATGAGATAAATTTCATATTTCTTTAATTTTGATGGAAATATTTCTAGTGATTATTAAATACATACTACTGGTTGGTTTGAGCAAATTTTTCTTATAATTTTGCATAAATAGTTATCCACTTTCAGTTTACTAATACTTTTTAAAAATAGAAACAAAAGCAGACTTTAATGCCTTTCTTAGTTTCTATAGAAAACATCACATGATCCTATAATTATTCTTATTTAACAGAGCAGCACTTTATAATATTAACAATTTGAAAATTAGAATACAGCTAGAGTTTGCCATTTTAAAAGAGAATCATTGGTTTTGTAAATTACCTGTGACAAGTTTCTAATTCCAGATAGCCTGTCTCCATATGCCAGCATGTGGTGAGTGTCTCAGGGACCAGAGATGAATTATAACAGTGCCAGCCTAGACTGGGCACCATGAGGATGTCAGACCTGCCAGAAGAAATCAATTATAGAAGATGAGCCTGCCTGGATACACTGTGTGCCATCATCCTTCTAGGTCCAAGGCCTGACTTCCTGAGGTAAAGATCATGAATGCCAGAGCCTGTCACTTGTTTGCCACTTGGCTTTGACCTTCACTTCCACCTATCTTTGCCTTTCTGTTCATCACAGAATTAGTGATGAGATGAGGGAAAGGTGTAGAGAAAAAGAATTCTCTTTATGGAGACACTGAGTTTAGCCAAGAGAGCAGATTGTAGACAAACCCAGTAATTCTCCAGCAGAGGACAGAGACATGTGTATGTTTGCACATATGTTCACATACTTGTGCACTTTGTCTTTCCCTCATAGAGAGGGCTGATCATAGTGAGGGCTGACTAGGAGTTTGTCTCATGAATGGATGAATGAATGAGTGAGTGATGAATAAATGAGTGAACTCAGTCATAAATATGTCCTCATTTTCACGTGTACACACAGAGGTGTTCACTTACAGGTACATGGGCAAATAGGAGGATATCCTCACACAACTTTACAAACATGGGTAACTGCTCAATGATTTCCTCTAGGTAGAGAAACATATCCTTTGGAAATCTGTCACAGTTTGGTTGCAAATCTTAAAGTGTCAACCTCAAGGATCAAAAATCTAGTTCCAAAGCATCTCAAACACAGACTTATTTCTTGCTGTGTATAATAGTTTAGGGACAAGGCAAGTGCAAGGAGTGATTAGGAAATACTCAACAAGGATTCACTTCTTCTTGTCACCCCTCTGTCCTTTGTGGAATTATTTTTTGCCCTAAACTTCATTCCCTTGTGGATAGAGAAAGGCTCCTTAATTCCTGCATATGAACCAGGGAAGACTTAAAGTCAAGGAAGAGAAAGCCAGAGACTTTCCTAGATTTGCTGTGGTGCTTATCAGAGAGATTTGAAATCAGTGTGTTAAGGAGATGACTGCATGACCATGTTCATTGCCGCACTATTCACAATAGCTAAGCCCAGTACGGGGCAACAGAGGCAAAGGTTAACCAAGCTGAACATGAAAGAGGACAAAGCTCAGGAGAGAAAGGAGCAACTAGACCCCACAGCTATTGATACTGAGTCCAGTAGCCTACTGGAAGCTCACATTGTGGCCTTCATCCTGCAGAGAACAGAAGGCATTTCCTGTCTACCAGTGGGCGCAAGGTCACACTTTGCTTTGAAAAATAACCACAATCTAGAAGAAACAAAGAGTGAGCCCTCTAGGGCAAGGAGGGCCCTTCAAAGACACCTAAGCCCTAAAGCTAGGCAAAGAAAATCCACTAGATAGATCTCAAGGCTGCAGATCATGGAAAGGATCCACTAAGTCGAAATCATAGGAATATTTTGACTCCAATCTTTGTTCTTTTTTTATTTTGTATTTTTTTATCTTTCCCTCATTAATTTTTTTTCAGGGTTGGTTTAGAGTTTTTCTTCCACTTATTTTAATGAGGTTTTTTTTTTGCCTTTTATATTTTTCCTTCTAATTTTCTCCCTTCTTATCTTTCTTCTATCCCATTTTTGCTCTTTTTCTTCTTTCTTTCTTTCTTTCTTTCTTTCTTTCTTTCTTTTTCTTTCTTTCTTCTTTTTCTTGTTCCTTCTTTCCAGTGACTATATCACTATTAATTTCCTTATACTTCTCAGTTAGACCCCCTATTTCTCTCCTTCTCAAAGCCCATCAATTAATTTTTCAAATTTTGCTTTTTTCACTCTTCAGTTTCTTATGCCCTCCACCTTTATCAGTATAACTGCTATGCTTCATGAATCTCTACATAAATAGTTAAATTTATGCTGCTGCTGTTGAGTACTGTGCTATTGTTCATAAAGATTTTCCATTTAGTAGATATTTAGTATTTGGTTTCTACTGTTCATACTATAATTATAGATCTCTTTTCTATAGACAAAGGTGGAACCAATAGGTCCTTAGGGTTTGTCAATATTCAGTTTGTATTTAATGTTATAATAGGTTCTGATTTTATTACTACAAGATGATATACCTGTCACTATTAATTGGTTCTACTGAGATGTCAGTCTCTATTCTGCTTTCTGGTCATTAACAATTCTGTGGTCCACCGAGGAGGACCTGGGTACTGGGACAAGCATGCCACAATGTCCCATCTAAAGCAAATGAAGGTGGCTGGATTTTGGAACAGTGGCAAAAACCAGTAGTTTGCCACAGTCAGAGGACACCACTGAAAAGCAGAAATTAACTGAAGAGTTTTCCATGCTAGAAACAGAACTTTCCACTACATTAAATCCACAAGCCTCAACATAAAGCAAACAAACAACCAAAAATAGATACATGAGCAGGTAAGTCCACAAAATTCCTTGAAAAATTCTCAGCTGCCCCATGGGCTGTTGAAGGGAAGAAAACCAAAGATTTCACACATGCATTATTCAAAATTGAATCAGAGGAGATTACAAAACAGTTCAATAAGATAATTGAACAGAATCTATAAGGAGTTAAAAAAATTGAACATACTATATAAATAATAAGATATTGGGCCAAGTAAACAAAATAGCCAAGTCTAAAGAAGGTACTACTAAGGAGACAGAAGAGGTAATCAAAATGATGCAAAATATGCATGACCAGCATAGAAAAGAAGTAGAGTCTATAAACAGGCTCCAAATAAAAATTCAGGAGATTAAAAATACTATTGAAAATGCTAGACAAAGAAATGACTAACATGAGAACAGAGTCATAGAACTGTATGACAGGGCTGTTATCAGTGACCAATTGATGAGAGGTACCTCAAAAACAACAAGAGAACATTAAAAATGGAATCAACTGCTCCCAGATGATACAAAGAAGACTAATTTAAGATTGATTAGAATTAGTGAAAAAATGAGAAGATAGCACAAATGGCATAAAAATCCCATTCACTGAAATAATAGCTGAAAATTTTCCAAATATAGTAAAATAATTTAGCAAATAGCTAAACAAGGTACATAGTCATAGTCAGAAAAGAACTTCTGGAGAGATCATGCCATGGCCATGGTGGAACCCAAGAGCCTGCACAAAGAAGCAATTTGCCTGCCCTCTTGGTAAGTGCCTTCCTCCGTGTGTGCCAGCAGGAGACCCTGTAGTGTCTCTTGAACCTACTGGTGCATGGGTTTGGAATCAAACATCCCAACACCTTCTAAACACACCCCCTCACCACCATAGCAACTGGGGACAGAGGTCTGAGCATCTCTTGGCAGGATGACCGTATGAAACAAAGCAAATATAGGGGGTCTCCTCTATCTTATCTTTGAAAGCAAGTGTTTTTAGTTTTGTTTCATTATGATTATTTGTTTCGCTCTTTCAATATTCTCTTTAGATTGATTTTATAATGTTCTGTCTTTGGTTTGATTTTGCTATACTTAATTGACTAGACAACTATTGTGAAGATAATGAGATATATGATGGTATCTATTACTGTTACCCCAGTAACCTGCTGTGAAGTTCTGTATCAAATTCAGTGCACTGTCTCAATTGGTTTTGTTCTGTCTTGTTCTGTTATATTTCTACTACCTTCAAAAAAACCCAGAATTATATAAGGTGATTAAAAAGGAAATAACAACGAAACAGATCAGTAAGGTACTGAGCAAGCTGAAACATGATATAACTAAACAGATTATGGACTTAAAAAACAAAAGGAGGAAAAGAAAGTGCTCTAAAGGATATAACTGCATGTGTGTTTAAGTGTGTAGGATTGATAACCATATTACTAAGTTTTTGTTGGATCAATGAACAGAATTGTTTGCAGCTTTGCTGTTTGAATGTCCACTTTGTATGCTTTAATTTTGTAACATGAACAACTATTTCTAAGATGACAATATGTAATTTATCAACTAGTGATTTCTTCCTGTTTTTTTAAAATTCTGTATTATTTCCACCCTTTTTTCTGTTTTGCTTTTTTTCTCTTTCAATAAAATTTTTAAAAAAGAAACTTTATACAACATGTCATAGTCAAAATCCTAGAAGTCCAACACAAGAAAAAAATCTTAAAAGTGATTAGAGGAAAGCAAAAATTATTTATAGAGGAAAACTCATTAGAGTTATAATAGATGTCTTAACACAAATATTAAAGGTCAAATGGGTTTGGAGTGAAACGTGTCAAGCTCTAAAAGAAAATAATTTCCAAGCCAGGCTGAAATTCTCTACAAAAGTATCTTTCAATTTTGATGGAGAAGTGGAGTCTATAAACAGGCTCCAAATAAAGATTCAGGAGATGATGAGTAGCACCTCAATAAATTCATGACCACTAAACCATCAAATAACAAAAATTCTCAAGGATGACCTAGAAAGTGACAGTGAAGCTAATGATAACAAAATGTGTAATGAACACACTAAGTAAGATAAGCAGTTAAGTGGAAAGGAAAATAGGGAATCAACAACAGGTAAATAAAGCAATGACAGGAATAGTCATCATCTATCTATAATAACTGTAAATGTGAATGGTCTCTATTCCCCAATCAAAAGACACAGACTAGAAGAAGATGGCAAGGTGGCAAACAGCAGAGAAAGACCTCTCTGCGAATTACTACCCAGACACTGTAATTTAGCAATGCAAGGAAGACAAGAAGTAAGGAAGTGGGTCCCCTAGACCCAGGAAGGATCTGAAGTGAGAATTGAAGCCTACAAGGAGAATGAAGAGAGAAACTTCAATGAAGAAGAAGGGGGTAGCCAGTGTAACCTCCCTGAGCTGGAACTCACTGCTTGAGAAGAGTGGATCACACCTGAGACCACATGGTGACTCTTGGTATCATCACAGGCCTCCAAGCAGAGACGCAGCAGTAGAAGTAGCAGTGGACATGAAGAACTGCACTAGCTGGGGGTGAGTGCTGAGGGCTCAGTAAGCCCACAGGAGATAGCAATTGGCCAAAAGTCACCTAAGAGAGGTCCCAAGTGAGCTCAGAACAATTTCTGGGTCCATCTCCCATCTAAGTTCAAGTCCACAGAAGGTGCACTGACTGCTGCAGGCAAATAGGTCAGGTCCCAGCCCCTACAGCCAGAATATAGACTGAAATTCAGGGGAAATAAAGGTTCAGTATTGCTGAGATTATCCACTACCCCACCATAAAGCTACTGCTGGCTTGCTAGGATAAATCAACACAGATCTGGACTGTGTGTCTCATATTGTCTACTAGTGACAGCAGAGACAAATCTAGAAGTATACTCCCTCCTCTCTGTCTGTCTGTCTCTCTCTGTCTCTCTCTCTCTCTCTGTCTCTTATTGTTTTGTTTTTGTCTTTTTCTCTCCTTCATTGTTTGATCATGTTTTCATGAGTGTGACATTGTTTCTAGCTTCTTTGTGGCTGTTGTTCTATTTTGCTCTCCCTTTTATTTCTTTGTTCTCTCTTTTTCTACTGTCCTCTGCACCAGTTTCCCCAAGCTTGTGTGAATCCTCTTTGTACTCCAGCTTTGCTTCTAATTGCTTCCTTTTCTTCTATTTATCTATTTTTTCCTAACCCCTTTTAAATTTTTCATCCCTGAGAGTAAAACTGACATATTAAGGACTTATGTACTGCATATAATTTTTTGACTTGTTTTAGATTTTGTTATATTACCACAAATCTAGCTCATGTGGCTAAAGCTGGCAAATTAATGGTTACCTCTGTTTGTTGTTTTCTAGGCCATGTTTGATACTATTGTTATTGCTAATGGTACCATTCCTGGAATGGAAAAAATTTATACATAGATAAGTGAACCATATAGAACTTCAATTAGTCATGATTAAAAAAAAACTATAGCCAGGTATATCATAGTCAAGATTCCAGAAATTCAACACAAGAATAAAATATTAAAACTGCTAGGGAAAAGAAATAAATCATCTATAAAGGAAAGTCAATCAGAATCACAGCTGACTTCTTAGTACAAATCCTCAAGTCAAGGAGAACTTGGAATGAAATATCTGAAGCTCTAAAGGAAAACAACCTCTAACCCAGATTGATGTACCCTCCAGAACTATCTTTCAAAATTGATGGAGTGATAAGATACTTCCATGATGAAGAACATTTGACCATCAAACCAGCACTGAAAGGTGTTCTGAAGGACATCCTGTTCTAGGTCTCTTCTGATTTTAGATGAATTTTAGGAATGATTGCTCTAGATCTGTGAGGTATGCAAATGATATGTTGGTTGGAATTGCATTAAATATATACAACAATTTTGGGAAAATAGCCATTTTCACAATGTTTGCTCTCCTTATCCATGAACAGGGAATATCATTCCATTTTCTGAAATCCTCTTTGTTTTGCTTTTTTAGAGTAATGTAATTATCACTATATAGATCTTTTGCTTCCTTTGTTAGATTGATTCCTAAGTATTTCATTTTTTTGGATGTTATAGTGAAGGATGTGGCTTCCCTTATTTCTCTCTCAGTGAGTTTATTGTTTGTGTTCAAGAATGCTATTGATTTTTGAGTGTTGATCTTATATCCAGCTGTATTACTAAATTTGATTATTACATCTAGAAATCTTTCAATGGTGTTTTGGGGGTTTTCTATGTAGAGTAGCATATCATCTGCAAATAATGATATATTCTGTGAACAGTGGTCACCCAACTTGGTACAGGAGTACCGGTGTTAGAATTTTCCTACATTTTCCTACATATTATAGTAGGCAGTATTGCTCATAAATTTTCAGATAAATATAAACACAGTTTTAGTGGAGAACCTCAATACCCCACTGCTACAAATAGATCCATTAGAAAAAAATCAACTAAGAAATATCATAGATGAACATAATCTTCAAAGGAACTTAATAGATTTTATATAGTGTTTCACCCAAGAACCAATACACGTGAAACTGTCTCCAAAATAGACCACATACTAGCCAATAAATCAAGCTTGAGTAAGGGTAAAATAATTGAAATTATAACATGAATTTTATCAGACTATAGCACAATATAATTAGAAACCAATGACAAAAGAAAACACAGAAGTCATGCAAATGCATGGAAACAATGCATTCTTCACTAAACAATAGGTTACAAAGGAAAGAAATAAGACAGTTTCTAGAACTAAATGATAATACCAGTACAACATACCTATGGGACTCAATGAATGCAGTCCTAAGAGGAAAGTTTATAGCTCTGAATGCCTACTTTAGCAAAACAGAGTGAGCACAAGAAAATAACTTAACAATGCACCTCAAGGTCCTAGAAAAAGTATAACAATCCAAACCCAAATGTAGTATGAGGTCAGAGCAGAACTCAATCAAATTGAGAGCAAGGAAACAGTATAAAGAATGAACCTAAGAGTTGCTTCTATTAAACAAAACAAAATAAAAATAGATAAACCCTTAGCCAATTTAATCAAGACAAGGAGAGAAAAAGGCCAAATCAATGTAATCATAAATTTAAAAGGTGAAATCACAATGGACACTACTGAAACAAAAAAACATTTCTACCAAATATTTTGCAAAACTGTACACCAGTAGACTGTAGAATTCAAAATAAATTTATGGATTGCTAGACACATATGAATCACCAAAATTGAACAAATAAGTTTAAATATCCCTGAATAATCTAATAACAGGCAATGGAATTGAAGCAGTAATAAATAACTTACCAACTAAGAAAGTCTAGGGCCAGATGGGCTTATTGCTGAATTCCATAAAAGCATCAGGAGAATTCTAACACCAGTACTCTTCAGGATTTTAATGAAATTAGAAGGGAAGGAGTACTCCCAAACTCATATCTAGAAACTACCATTACCCTGATTTTAAAACCAGGTAAGGATCAAACCATAACAGAGAACTATTCACCAATCTCTCTAATGAATAATGATCCAAAAATCCACAACATGATTCTGACAAATAGAACACAGTGAATCACCAAAAAGGTCATACGTCATGACCATTTAAACTTAATCCCAGAGATACAAGGATGGTTCAATATATGCAAACCAGCAAATGTAATATAGCATACAAACAGAAGCAAGGACAAATCACACCATCTCAAAAGATGCAGAAAAAGCCTTCTACAAAATCCAACATCCTTTCATGTTGAAAATAGACACATAAAGATCTTATCTCAAAGTGATAAAAAGCCATTTATGACAAATCTACTGCCAACATCACATTAAATGGAGAAAGGGTGAAAACTTTCCCACTAAAATAGTAAAACAGGACTAGAATGGCTACTATCATCACTCTTGTTCAACATAGTACTTGAAATATTAGTAAAAGCAAAGACAAGAAAAAATAAAAAAGACATGTCAAATTATCGTTATTTGCAGGTGACATTATCCTCTACATAGAATGCCCTCCAAAATGTGTCAAATCACACTTAGAATTAATAACCAGATTCAGCAATGTAGCAAGATCCAAACTTTTAACACACAAATTCAACAGCATTCCTGAATACTAATAATGAATTCACTGAAAAAGAAATTAGGGAAAAATACCATTTACAATAGCACCAATAAAAAATTAAACATTGAGGAATTAATGTAACAAGGAAGTGAAAAATCTCTACAACAAAAACTACTGTACTGTGAAAGAAGAAATTTAAGAGGATATCAAACAATGTCAAGTTACCCCCTGTTCCTAAACTAGCACAATAGTATGGTAAAATGGACATAATTTCAAAATTCATATACAGATTTAACACAAAACCAAAATCCCAACAGCATTTCTCACAGAACTGGAGAAAACAATCCTAAAATTCATATATGGAGCCAGAAGAGACCCAGAATAACAAAAGCAATCCTGGGCAACAAAAAGTGGGGGAGGAGGGCATCATCATCCTGGATCTAAAGTTTAATTACAAAGCTACTATGATCAAAACAGCATGGTACTGGGAAAAAATGGCATGTGGAACACAGGATGAAAAAACAAGCCCCAGCATATCCAATATTTGATCTTTGACAAAGGGTCCCAAAAACACACACTTGAAGAGAGATAGCCTCTTTAGTAAATGTGCTTGGAAAATTGGTTATACACATAAAAAAAAATTGAGTATAGGTCTTTATTTCTCACCATGCACTAAACTAAAATCAAAATGGATCAATGAACTAAATGTTAAACCAGAAACACTTAACCTACTGCAGTACAAAATAGATAAAACTCTTGAAGTTGTAGGTGTAGGCTAGGACTTTCTAAACAGAACCCCACTTGCATAGGAAATAGTTTCAAGAATCAACAAATGAGATAATATTAAATTAAAAATCTTCTGCACAGCAAAAGAACCAATAGAGTGCAAAAATAACCTATGGAATGGGAAAATAATTTTGCCAGTTATTCCTTCGATGGAGGACTAATGTGTAGAATATATAAAGAACTCAAAAAATTAGACCCAAATAAAAACCCTATCAAAAAGGGGGAAATTAAATGAAAAGATGCTTCATAGAAGTGAAATTGAACAATAACAAATATTGCTGAGGCTGCATGGAAAAAAGAGTCCTTCTGCACTGTTTGTGGTAATGTAAACTAGGACAACCATTATGCAAATCATTATGGAGATTTCTTAAAAACCTGAAACTCAAAATTTCTTTTGACCTTCATAGTCACCTTCTGTTTTCCTAACTCATCTCAAGTGAGTGAAAGATAACACGTCTCATTGATACATGCGTATCCTTGCTTATTGCAGCCCAGGTCATAGTAGCTAAATCTTGGGTGTCTCATACATGTCCAACAGATGAATTGGTAAAGAAAATGAGATACTTACACAACATGGTCTACCGCTCTGCCACAGTGAACAATACATTTGAGTCAGTTGTAGGAAACATATATACCTTGAGATCATAATATTAAGTAAATGTTAATATAAGTTTAAATATTATATAGTTTCTCTTAATTGAAAAATTGATATAAAAATAAAGAGTAAAATAAAAGATAACATGAAGTAGAGAGATCTTTTTCAAAGTGGAAGGGTGTCAAAAAAACTAGGAGGAGTGAAATTTGAGGAATAAGGGTTAAAACAAAAGGAACTGGGATGTGTTATGTACATGTAACTCCACACAAGGAACAGAAACATTATGTACTGTAAACCTGCACCAAAAAAGAAGGCTAGCAAGAGAGGAAAGGAAAAAGGGATGAAAAAAGTAATTAAAATTTGCTGTGTATCTGTACCAACTCCCAAGGAATGTAAACTTTATGTATTACACACAGACTAGTAAACTAAAAGGTAAAAATGAATAGACAAAACAGTGAGCAGTAAAATTATTATTGCATCCAAAGACATCACATTTTCCTGAAACAGGAGAGGGAATCGCACTTACACCAGGCAGATCCACATTCTGAGGGGCTCAGGGTGAAGGAACAGGTGCTGCAAATTCAAGCACCAGGATCACGACAGTCTGTAGTGTTCCTGCAACTGTGAGTGAGTTTCCAGCACTAGCCTCACGTGGACAATGGGAGGTTGGGACGTAGAGTAGAGATATGTGGACGCAGAGCTCTCGAAATCACACCACTGAGGCTGGTACCTTGCACAGATAGAGAATCAACCAGTTCAACCACATCTCATGATTTTTTTCACTCCTGAGCCCTTTATGGGATCCAAGTCCCACACATGCAGTGTGAGGGCTATGCCTTCTCTCGTTCTTCTTACCCCTCTTCCCACTCTGGGGGAAAAAGGCAGATGATTATTTTGGTACAGGTTTGTATTAGTCTCTGGTGATCTCTAATCATGCACCCTCAGCCCCAACTGCTTCCCCAAATGAAAAGCCAGAGTGCCAGAGTAGTCTCCATGGCCAAGGACCTGGTATGTGTGTGTGTGTGTGTGTGTGTGTGTGTGTGTGTGTGTGTGTATGTGGGTGTATGTGAATATGTTTGCATGTATGTGCATGTGAGTATATGCATGTTTGTATGCATAGATGCATGTATTTTTAGGGATGTGTGTATCCATGCGTGCATGAGTCTGTGTGAGTGCATATGTGAGTGTGTTTATGTGTATGCATGTGCATATGTGTGCATATATATGTACATGAATAAGTGTGTGAATATGCATGTGCATGCATGAGTGGGCATAATAGTCCATTTGAGTGTGTTTATATTTGTGAGAATGAATGTGTGTGCAAGTGAATCTTTTATTTTAACACTTGGCTAATTTGCATGAAGCACAAGATATCGAAGTCCCTGAAAATGAAGAACCTTTGTATGAAAAATAATCTGAAAACAAGGACATTAGCATTTAATTTTTCATCAGTTATATTAATTCATATGCCATTCAATATACACATTTAAAGTGTTAAAAAAAACCAATGGCCTTCAGTATTTTCATAGAGTTGCATATTTATCACCACAGTCAATTTATTATCCTAAAAAGAAACCCACATCCTTACCCATTCCTCCCAGCCCCAAAAAACTATTAATGTACTTTCTCTCTATATATATTTGCCTCTTCTGGATATTACAAATAAATAAAATTGTACAACATGTGATCTTCCAAGTAATTATCTGACTTAATATGTTTTCAAACTTCATGCATGTTGTAGTATGAATCAGTACCTCATTGCTTTGTATGGCTGAGAAATAACGGATACATCACATTTTATTTATCTGTGAATCAGTTGATAAATATTTGTATTGCTTTCACATTTTGGCTGCTATGAATAATGCCATGAATGTGTGTGTATGAGCTTTTATGTGGGAATATTCTTCTACTCCTGCTATACGTAAGAGTAGAATTGTTGGTGCACATGGCACCCGGTAGGTTAACTATCTGAGGAATTGCCAGAATATGTTCCAGACTAGCTGTACCATTTAACATTCAGTTGAAAGTTTTGATTTCTCCACATCCTCACCAACACCTATTTTTGTTAGTTTTGTTGTGGGTGCTATAATCATCTTAGTGAGAGTAAATTAATATGTCATTGGGGTTTTGAATCTCATTTTCCTGATAGCTAATGATGTGCAATTCTTCAATCTTGATATTAAATAAAGCTCCTCAGGAAACTTGAGGGTCATTCACCATGACTTTTGAGAGAAAACTTACTAACTGCAGATATATCTGCTTCCATGTTGGGAACCAAGGTCAGTGTGTGATGTCCCAGTTATTCGCAGTCTCCCCTATCCTGACATCAGGCACACAATGTGTTATATTTCTATCAGTGATCAATGGCTTCTTCTGGTTGGATAAGTGAATATGAACTGGTTTTTAATGCAAAAGGTATTAGTAATCTTTTTTTGTGATAATAAATGCTATTGACTCAAGCAAAAGTGTTCAATAGCTCATCTTTATAACCTGGGGATTTACTAAGAGATAAAAGTCAAATACAGTACAGGCATTCAATGCAATATACAGAATAACCACGTCTCTGATCAAAAAGAGAATGATGTTTTTCAACCTGTTACGGATTATGCAGCTTGTCTAGATTTTGTAAAATGAAAATATTTCATCTAGGAATTATTTATTATATTTGGGACAAATGATAAATTCTTAGTGGTTGCAACATTTTGTCCAGTATTTGCTTTTAACTTTCCCTCAACTTTAAGAAGTGCTTTTGATTAGACATCTCCATGAAAAAAATGTAGAAAATCTGAAGGAAAATATATCAGACTACTTTCTTTGAATTCCCTTAGGCAATTGCTGATGAAGTGGTTTAATAGAAGGCAAAGGCTTTGCTAACTGGGGTCTCTATCTATTCAATAAAGTAAACAGGAGAGGAATTTCATAGCACGGAATATTTAATTGCTGCAGGCAGCATTCTGAATGCTTTTCTTTAAAAAAAAAGTGCTCACATTTGATTTACAGTGTAGGTTTTTCTTTTTATAAAAATGTTTTCTCTCTCAGAGATACAAGTAGATAATGTTACCAAGAAAAAAAATGGTTTTTACAGTACAGGGTTGTTTAGTAACAAATAGTCATCACACCCTGTTACAGCTCCAAATCCAGGAGAGTTCTTATCCTTCCAGGTTCTGCTGCGTGACTGTGTCTGCAATTGAGTATCTCCGGGCTTTGCATGCTGTCTCTGTGTGGCTATTGTAATTCAGCTACACTGTCTCATTAAGCTGGTACTGGGAAACAACATGTTAAGTGTTTTCCAGATCTGCTCACCAGGTAGTAAACACGGTTAGTGTACAATTAAGTATTTAGTTTTGGAACTCGGCCTTATCAGTTTGGAATCTTATGCAATCCAATGTGAATCTGAGCCTCAGTTTCTCCAAGAGCATGTTGCATTGTTCCTAACTTAAGGCTAATCTATTTCCACTCTGGGAGTCAAAATGATTAGGACCTCTCTGGAAACGACCATAAAATAAAATGGAAGATTCTGCATTTAGTATTATAGCTTTACCCTAGACACAACTCTGGCAGTAGCTTAGCAGATATCATAGAAAGCACATTATTTTCCTTCCCAGCTTATTTGCTTTCTGCATCTGAAAACGTACTACCAGCTCTATATGGGAAATTTAATGAGCAAGCAACAATAGTGTTTCTTATTTTTCAATCAATTGAAGCAAATACTGTTGACTGTCTAACCAACAACTATTCCTTGCAAATGGTACATCAATTTTATTAAGGTTTTCATATTTATCATGTGTTCATGTGGTTCAGGTAAGGTAGATACCATTCTCTGGTGTGAATGCTGATTGGTCTAAGTCACTTATTATAATATCCAATTCCTTGCCACTGATTGGCCTGAACAGGAGTAAGAGAGATAATTCAGACTGATGGGTCATAGGGAGATAACTTTTGGGTCTTCTTGCAACAATGAGAAAATGAAGAACAGATGGAACATAGTGAAGATGATAAAGCAGACTGTCTAGAATGTAGGTGTGTGTAGCATTGATGAACCTATCACTGTAGCACTGAATCAACTAATTTTATAGGTGATGAATGTCATTTATTATTTAGAGATTTAGTTGAGTTGAAGTGCCGTAGCCAACACAAGGGTTTCATCTGGTCACCCCTTCTACAGGTCCCCTTCTACAGGAATGAAGAGGGGCAACTCATTTCCTCTTCTAGGCATAACCAGTTTCTGCTCTTACAAAGTAGCTGATAGGGAGTTCAGAAAGTCAGTCGCATGAAAGGTAAAGAAAGTGATCCAGATATGAGTAGCCTAGAGGGTTTATCTATGAGTTTCTTTAGATGGAATAAAATTCATCTAAAGAGGACAAGCCTCCATACTGATGGTATAGGAATAGTTGTAGTTTGAAGATTATGGTTTTTGCTTGCTTTGATTTTTATAGTAATGAGGATGTAACTTAGGGCTTTGCCACTGAGCTGCACCTCAAGCCTGAAGATAATTTTTCATTGTCTTGGAGAATTAAAACAGATATTCTTGAGATTAAGTCCCTACCATTTCATTAATATTTTTAAATAAATATCACTTAGGATTGCTTTGAATATTTATTAAGATAAAGGAAACAAAACCAATAGCATAGTACCCAACACATAATATATTTAGCATTTGTTATCATTATCTTCAGCATCCTTTTAAGATTGGAATTGGACTCATGTTCCTAAGTAGGCAAAAAACTTCTTGGAATGTCTTCAACTCATGGTTCTTTTTTTTATGGATAATGGCTTGTCTCCTTCAGTAATAACTGCAATAACAAGGTTGACTGCGCCTAAAAAAGACTCACTATGTGCCCAACTGTGGTAAAGCATTATATGGGTGTTATCTCATTAAAGTCTGGAGGAAAGTGAACTACGGAGGTGAAGTGACTATCCCAAGCTTAGTGGCAGTCAGTGCCAGAGTCAGGTTTCTATCCAGGCTGTCAGATAGTTTAATGACCTTATCCTTGTGGACTCTAAAGAGACCCAAGCTCAGTGCTTACCATATGCCAGATATTGGTCTAGGGCTCTACAATAGTAGCCTATTTAATCTTACTGCAGCCTTTATGACACAGATGTTAAGAACTGTGAAGGTTCTGAGATATTCCTTCGAGGAAAGGTCACCAGTTCATCTGTCACCATTTTATGGATGTTGATAAAAGACATAAGATTCCTGAATTAGAGACAATAGGCAGTGTATTACTTAGGGCAATAGAAGTAGCCAAAATATCAGCATATTTGTACCAATTTTCCCAGCCCCAGCTCCCACAGAGTAGAACAAAGGGTGCCCGATGATACACATGAACACCACAGACTGGGTTATGGGAGATAAATTCTGAGCCTGAATCTTTATGATGTGCAGTTAGAATATGAATCCTTTGTTCAGAAGGGAGACATAAACTCTGCCTTCCAAGGGTGTTCACTTTACAAATAGTCTTGAAAGGATGGTTCAAAACAAAAGGTAATCAGTGCACAGAAAGCTGGGACACTTAAGGAAAGGTATCTTTTAATATCTGATGCTATTGTTAGCCTCATTTTAAAAATAAGATTTGAGGGCCAGGATTCTATAAAACGATCAAAGTCACATGACTTTGCTTGCGTTTCTGCTCTGTCTCTTTGCTTAGTTTATATGATTTGCTGAATTTTAATATCAGTCCCTTCCATTTCCTTCCTACTCTCTTGTCTCAAGACTTCTGTGGCTTCCTGCCTGGTTCACTGTGTCAGTTTCTGACTACTTTAAATCTGTTCTCTTCCGATCTTCTAGATTTTATCTGCGGTCTCTTTTGTAAAATTCAAATCTGATTATAAACTCTCCATCCTTTAAATTCTTTAATGACTCCTACTTCTAGTCTACTATGTAGCATATGAAATTCTTACTCACTTGGCCATTACCTATCTTTCTCATAATCATTCCTGCTAGAAATAGTTTGTACTTTTTCAAACTTGTATGCACTTGTGTGTGATCTTCATTACTTAGAAAAGCCTGAATTTACTAGTGCACTTGACAAGTTCCATAAATTTTTAAGAATCTCATGCACAGCACCTCTTCTGTCAAATCCATTCCCTTCTCACCAGATTAATTGGTCTTTCTTTTCCATGATTATTATCCTTTGGCTGTTTCCTTCTTTCTTACGTTTGAGTCCCATACCTTTAGTCCCATACCTTTAGCCACCTACATCTTATCAGTGGTAAAGATACCTGATCCCCAGGGCCACATGTGCAATTCACTGTGGTTTCTGGAGTTTCCATCTTTCGTTTTTAAATTGTGACTCATCCTTTCTCGAAATTGAGTGCTGTGTTGCCCCTTTAAGGAAATGCTAAGATCAGTGGTTGCTTGGAATAGGGCTAGAAGTAGAGAGCTACTGGGGGAGGTATAAGAGGAATTTTGGGATTGAGAAAAATGATTTTTATATTGATTACAATGCTGGAAACAATTTGAATCCATGAGATTTTGAGGAATCGCCGTAAACCCAGAGCTGCAGCGGTGAGCACGGGTCTCCTGGGTTGCCCCCCTCTACCTCTAACTGGATCTTGAAAAAAATGGTGAAGGTGGAGCAAATGTTTTATTACAATAGGCAACAAGAAAATGAGAAAGATGGAAGAAAATCTAGGTTCTTGATGGAATCATAAATCCTTTTTAGCAGCCTCACATAGCTAGCTCCAGATACCCTGTTTTTGCTTAAATCATTTAAGCTGTTTTTAAACCCTCTCCTCTCCTCTTGTCTCTGTTTTCTTCTCACTTCCAGATGCAATTTGCATTAACAAGATGCAACTCATGCATCTTTGCGTCTATACTGGCAAAAGCCAGAGAATCAGTGAGTAAGTAATACCTTCAATCAGTGTAGGTCACACAGTCAATTTGTTTTTAGTCAAAATTCTTCACTTGCTTCACTATGCAAATGGCAGGATTTTACTTCACAATGTCTAGGTGTTTGCTTTAAGTTTTCTTTCTCTCCACTGATATGGGTGCACCTTTCTTGGTCTTAGGCTTGCTGCTCAGATGACAATCAGGCCCTCTCCAATTCACATGGTGAAACAGGTCCTAATGAAATCAGCTCAGGCTAGCCCTGGAGAGTTACTTTGTTCTGTGTTTTTATATAAAAATCTGCCAACCAGAACCAAAATAAATCATTAGTGTCTAATCCCGGAGGTTCCTTTTTTCAAATTTCTTTGTGCTTCTCAAGAAATCTAAAAACAAGAAAGAAGCAGATTCCATTTAGAGTCTTCATTGAGTCTGAGAGGAGGACAGGGACTACCCTGAGGTTGGGAGCAGAGAGCCTTTGCCTGCCTCCCTGTGGTCACCTTGAGGTCCTGGCTCAGTCTCAGGTAGCACAGGCTCCAGGTCTGTGGGTACAGCCCCATTTGGTGTAGTCTACTTTCATTCCTGGCCCAAAGATCTACACCTTGTGTGTGCTTGCAATGGGAACTACTCTATGGAAAGATTTTTCCAGACTGCCTTTCCCATTAGTGAAGAGCCTATGGGGTTTGTTTAACTTTTCCCTAATAATTCATGAAGAAAGCCCTCCTTAGCTCTCTCTGCTTCCCCAGGTCACTTCCATCCATTCTTACTTCCTATTCTTGAGTTCTGATTCTGTGCTAGACTCTTCACTAAGGTTGGAGACATTCAAAGGGAGAATCTGTGGTCCCATCCTCACACAGACACTTCTCCCTGCCTGCAGGAGAGGCTGGGAGTTGGCATTTTGATTTTATACCCTGTGGAGTCTGATGCAGACTTAGGAATTACATTGCTAGTGGACACAGAATTCTTTGGTCTGCAAAGATGGCTCCCTATTCACTGTCCCCTGTGTCTCTATTGTTACCCACTTTACACATCTTTTTTCTTGCTCTATCTCTGTTTAAGTTCACCTATCATTTTAACCCCTGGAACTGAAATCAACCCTCACTATCTCAGTGAAACCATAAATAGCATCTCTAGTTCTTCTTTCTCTGGGCCATTTTATGTTGGGTCTGTCCTTCATCTGAAATGAATCCATGAAGCTACAATGATGACTCCTGTCCCAAGGAGGTTCTGTCTCATCTAGCAAAGGCTGGTACAAGCAGACCTTCTGTCCTGTTCTTCAAGGACTCAGTGTCCTGCATGATGTGCCACCCAGCAGAGGCCCTGAAACAGCTACCATGGTTATCCAAACTATGACTCTTGGCACCATGAAGAAATGGTTTCAGATTGTGGCTCAGCAACATCTGAGATCCATGACTTTGGTCAAATTTTGAAGTCAATTTCAGAAAAAAAAAGTGCTTAATACAGGACCACCCTTCCAGCAATTGTTGACTAAGTGGTGGTTATTGTTCAGATAACATTTTATTATTTCTCTTTCATTTCATTCTTTTTATGTCCTTTCCTCTTGGGACAAAATTCTAGTTGTTGGTGTGAAAACAATGCTAATTTTTACTATTATGAAGCTGATGGATACCTGGCCTGGGTAGGAATGTTCCAGTTGTCACAGGCCACGCAGCACACTACACCTTTGCATGTTAAAATGAAACACAATCATACCATGGATGTGCCTTTAGCACAGAGCCTGTTTGTTTCTCTGAGGTACCACACATGTGGCTGGACTATGTTACTACTAGGTTAGCAATGTCACTTTCTTTACAACTTCCTTAGAAAGGCAACCAAATCCATGGTAAAGAGAGATTAGCGTGTTGTGTTTACTTGATTACACATATATTACACAGATACAAACATTTCTACACATGACTGAGCAGAGAGGATGAAAAGTAAAGTAAAGAGTCTGCAGATTCATGCTACTCAAAATGAGGTTTGAAGACCAGCCCTGAGGGCTTTCTACAAATGCAGGATCAGAAGCCATTGTCCGTCTCCAGCACTGGAATCTGCATGCTAACAAGATCTGCAGATGATTTGCACGCTCATAGAGTCTGCAAAGAGCTGCTATAAAAACAATGACAAGAAGTCTGAGATATACATTGGTCTCACCTATGTAGTATGATGCTGTCACACCCTATGTAGTAGCACTTTACTCCACTGAGATGAAGGAATTCCTCTATGGCTTGTTTACATTTCATAAGAATCTCTTCAGGAAGTGAAATCAATCATCATTCAGGTAGTCCTGTTCCTTATTGTCTCCAGACTGCTTGCTCTAGGGAATGGATTATAGAAGAGGGAGATTATGACAATGTCAGATACATTTATATTTATGTTTCCCAGTAGTGGTTGAAGTAAGTAGGCCTGCTCACCATGACTTTCCTGAGCATCTGGACATCAGCCTAGGCTCTAAAGATAAGAAAGTGAGCAGCAGATGGCCCTGGCTGTGCCGATGAGGTAGAAAGTGCAGGTAAAAATTAGATCATTGCAGTCTAACATGTGTCCAAAATGATGTGGACACCAAGAGGAAGCCACGCTGATCAGCAGAAGAAGGTGGACTTTTCCCTCTACATTGTGTAGAAAGGAAGAGCTGAGGACGCAGTCCTTGAAATAAAATGACCGCTGAGAATCTGACTCACAGCTGCCTTCCATTCTTTATGCAGTCTTTCTCCTCAGGTCAGCACAATTGCTTTGTACATCTTTATTAACCCTTAATTCCAGGACGAAAAGCAATGTCTTTAAATTTGTTTCCTCCTGTACTGAGATCAATAGCTTTTCTTCACTTTATTCTTCTTACAATTTCTCTACTTAGGTTTTTTTTCCCAGATATTTTATAGCATCTCTACTACAGTTAGATCAGGACACAAAGAAATAAACCTTATCGGTGATTTATGCCAATATCTGTCAATACTGTGGAAGAGATGTTTTGATTAGGTAGGCAATTTTCATTATTAAAAACACTATATCACAATAAATTAATTCAATGTTAGGCACTTATCTATTAAACACATGACTATAGGAGTATAAAAATGTTAATTATTCATTATCATCACTCTGATTATTTGTTGTGGCTGATAATTACATTGAATATATTTTATATCAGTAATAACCTTCTGTCTACATTTACAACATGTTGTATCTTGGGGGCTTGTCAAGTTTTTTCCCCAAGCCTTTCCTTTATTAAGACACAGACCTCAAGAGTACATAACCTTTATGTCGAAGGCTGATTTTCTTCTTTCATATAAAGAGCAAATATTATAGATTAATTAATCCAGGATGATTATAATTTAATCACTCTTCCTCTGGCTTCACAAGGGATTTGGCTTTTATTCAGTTGCTCATTTATATTGTTATGAAGAATAAATGCAGTCATAAAATATTTGTGTGCTATGAATTCACAGAACAACCAACTTGAGCATCTAGAGAGGATGCTTGCCAGCTGAGGGCTCACTCCAGTCCCATACCATGTGGCTTCAACTTCACACACAAGCCAGACACTCACAGGTGAGAAAATTCAACCAGTGCAGGAAGGCTTTGTACCTCCTGACTGAACCTAACTGAATTTGTGCTGGTGCAACCACAAACAAAATGTTTCGGTCCCAGACAATTTCCCCACCATCTAGTATATACCAGCTAGCATGTTAAACTCTGGAAATAAACTACTTATTAACTGCTTGATCTTGATGCCATTATTTAGTTTCATTTTATCGTAGTTTTCTGATGTATACCATGAAATAATAAAGATTCCAACTTCCCTGCTCACTGGAAAGTGAGGATTAACTATGTTAATAGTATGCACTGGAGAGTTGTCAATGATACCTACCACTGGCAAACACTCAATAAATCTAAGCCATCACTCTTTGTATTATTATTCATATGCTGCTTCTCTCCTTGGCATCAAAGCAGATGTACAAGAAGTGGGACAACTAACTATTCAGATGTAGTGATGAAAGTCTATTGAGGCACCCAAATTAAGGACTCTGCTTGAAGACCATGGGTTAGCTAAGACTTCAAAAAGAAGACTGGTAGAATTCATTCACAAGACGAATGTACTCTTCTGGTCCTCCATGAGGCTATGGTGGTGGGCAGGCGCATGGGATTCTAAGAAGTGAGCTGCTGGCAGAGGCTGTGAAGATTGTTGGTCATGGTGGAGATCCAGTGGCTTGAGCCTCACCCTACAGACTTGGACCTGGAGTCACTGAAGGGTTTTCAACAGGGAAACGTAAATGGATTAGCAGTGCAGGGAGATCCTGTCTTGCAGCAGCCTGAGGTGGGAAGCGCAGTGGGAGAGATGATTGCTTGCCAGCTCATCCAGGGAGGAGAGATGAATGGCAGGATCCCAGCAGGGCTGTGAGATCTGTACTGAGGGAGGAAATGTGGGCTTATGGTGCGTAAGTCATACAGGTGTGCAATTAACTCCACAGTGAGTACACGGATGCCTTCGGGGAGGAGGTGAAAGGGCCATTCATTGAGTTTAGTTTCAAATAATAACTACATTATTAGTGGAGTAGAGGTTGGGATTAAGAGGGAAGGGGAATGGATTATTAGACAAAAAGAAAAAGTGAAAGATAACGATAACCAACACTTATGGGCTTGCTGCAAGCTAGGTACTGAGGGAAATCCTTCAGCTTTACTGTATTTTCATGTTGGCTCTACGAAGAAATGCTGTTGTGATTTTCATACGAGGAGGAACTGAGGCTCTGATTACATAAAAGGACCGCAGGACATACAAACGATAGCTTTGTACTGTGGAGCACTCCTACCCTCTTGGTTCTCACCACCAGTGATAGGATTTATATCAGATGGCAATGCTCCATTCCACGTCTTCAGCGGGAACTGTCAGAGCCCTGGAAGGGTGGGCAGAGTGGGGTCTCCTGGGAAAACCCATCGGGCTTCAGAGCAGCTGTGTCTAGAGTCAGGTGAAGTTTATTTTGTAGCTGCTCTAGGAAAGGTGCGTTCCTTTGAAGAAACAGTTTGCTCTCCTGCAGCCCATGGCTGCAGGAAACATCATGTGACAGTGACCCTCGTGACCCGCAGGACAGAGTGTGATGGGGGAGGGTGGTGCAGGTCAGTGGTGCTCTCTGACTTGTGGAGAGCAATGTCTTTGAGGAGAAAGGGATGTGAAAATGCTCCAGCTGAGAAAGACCTAGGGGCTGCTCAGCTCAGGGTCCCAAGGTGACAGGGACAATAAACCAACTTCTAGTTTCTTTACATGTCTAGGCCACAGTCTCTTCATGTTTTAAGTGAGGTGACTGCTCACAGGACTGTAGTCAGGGCTACTGATAATGCTGGTCACCCAGTACAGTAATAGCAACAGGCCAGGAATGCGCCACAGAGGTCGCTTCTTTAGAAGAGGAGGGCCCACAGGCAACCAAGGGGACAGCAAGGCCTTCAGTGGTCACCCTCTCTTTGGCAGAGCCCCCAGCCAGCAGGAGAGCAGCTGTGACTCTGGGCTCCTGACAATTGGTTTGTCTCCAAGAGGTTTTGGAACAGCGATTTGTAAGTCCCTTTTGAAGGGTTTATTAGCTTAAAGAGTGTTGTTAATCATCAACCTCATCCCTTGCTGCTTATTAAAATTGTCTAGGGAATGTCTAAAATCTCCCAGGATTAGGATTCATTTGATTGTGAGTAGGTTCAGGCATGGATGTGTTTTAAAATACCCCAAGAATATTCTGTTGTTCCCCGGGTTGAAACAACCAATTCAGGCAGAAGGGGAGGGGTGGCTATTTAGCCCCACATGTATTAGCATGTGCTTCAGGACACTGCTTCCCTAAGCACGGGCACATTCCCAGACAGCTTCCCAGAAACAGTTATAAAACTTGTATAGCCAAGTATGTGCTATGAGCCCAGCTTCTCAGGAGGCTCAACAGGGTATTGTTTGCTTTCTCTCTCTCGGGAATGGTGCAATGTAGAGGGTGTAGTTTGGGTGAACCACAAAGTGTAATGACACTTTTGTTCAGAACTCCATTATCTCTTCATCGCAGAAGTGGGCAGATGACTGAGAACACACCTGGCACCCCTCTGGTGCAGCATTTCATACCTGTGTGGCAGGACGTGCTGCTGTTCTTGAGCAGAAGGGATGGCTGTAGAAATAGTGACTTCAGCTGTGCTCATAACCCTAGCTCCTGCAGTGCAGGGCAGGCCTTGACTAGCCCAGCTTGGTCTTTGTCTATGTCATTAACATTCAGTTCTCCAGGAGAGGATTTTCCTGTTTATGAGTTACATGTGGCCAACTTTATTCCAGCCTGAAATTTCCCACTACTCCACACCTTCGGGGTCTTCATCCCCATTTGCCTGGATGCTAGACTCTTACAACTGGTATCTGGGTAACTAGAACAAGAATGGCAAACTGGTTCTCATGGGTTGTTTGGGGGTGGATATACCATAGGCCCAAAACTTTCCTCTATTAATTGGTTGCTACCAGTAGATCATGACATGCATCTCAAAGCCCAAAGTTACGGTTTTCATATTATCTTCTTCCCTATTCTGTACTGATGAGGAAAGTTGACTGTATTCTTTCTCTGAATAATTACCTTTTCTACAGATGCTATCAAAGTCCAGAAATGCAGAATAATGAAGAGCATATATAAGGCCTTAAAAGAAATGAGGATGGAGTGGCCTGGTGGCCATGGGAACCAATTCCTAATTTTGAGAATGTTTGAAATAGTTTTGATGCATAGAGTTGTACTATCATATAGTTTAGTTCAGGATCTGTGAATTCAACCAAGAAAGGATTTAAAAAAAAAGAAGTGTGCCTCAACAGAGCATACAGAAACCTTTTCCTTATGATTATTCTCTAAACATTACCTGTAACAACTGTTTGCATAGCACTGACACTGTATTAGCTATTATAAATGATCTAGACAAGACTTAAAAGTATACTGGATGATATGTAGATTACAGGCAAAACCTGCATCATTTTATGTGAACTTAATTATCTGGGGATTTTTGTTTCAGTGCTGGTCTTTAAAAAAAGTCCCCATGGACACTGATGGACAGATGAACTCCGTAAGTCAGTCTGCTATTTATACTAAGACATATGTTTGGATTAAAAGAGGAAAATGCTACATGAAAGAAAGGTCTTTCGTAGAAAAGATAATGCAGAATTTTTAGGTCCTAAGGATGGGCAGGATATTACCAAATAATTAACTATATTTTGGGGCCATTATTAGCAACAAAACAAAATGTTGCAATTTTAAAATACTTTCGCCTTTTCAATCTTGTTTTTATTGAATTAGTATTCTTGTTAATCTCTTCTATAGCATAAAATAGTGTAGGAAATGTGCTACTGTTTCTTCAGTTGTATCTTCTTCCAGACTGGGTTCTTGCTTCTTCACAAGTTATCAATTTGTATTTGTTGTACTTTTTCTGGTACAGTAGGTTTAAGTAGTGTTCATACCATTTCTTTTAATCTTTCTCGTGGTTAACTTAGACATGTGTGTGCAGACTTTCTGTTTATTTATTGTATTATTTTTAAAAATCTTTTTCACCCTGTGTTTTGTCTCCGAGCTGAACCTTAAGGATAGAACATTATATCCATTACTTTGTGGGTCAGTGATTCAGAAATAAATACAGGGCTCACTGGCAGCGGAGTACAGCCCTGCTAGAAAACTAGCTTCTGTTTTCTCTTCTGAGCTCTGCCTGTCCTGAACCCCGGTCTCTTCTCCCCAGCCAATGTGCACCCCAGCCTTTAAGGTGCTGACCCCTTCTCCTCTACTGGCAAAAGGTCCTGCACCATGGCAAGTTCTGTGTCATTTCCTACCTCTGTCTGTCTTACGTGTCTGTGCTCAGTGACTTTCTCTTCTCTTTTGTCAAACTCATTTTACTTGATTCTTTTAAGATTGCAAAGTATTACTGACATTTTTCCTGACTTCTAAATTGCCACCGTCTGTTTCGGAATGTTGAGACTGGGTAGCAACTCCAACACGATGCTTCCTGCTTGCCATAGTCAATCTTTTCCTTGCCTTGCTCTCCACTTCCTCTCCTTTTCACTGACTGGTATCTATTGGTGATCTGGAGTCCAAGTCCTTGCTGGAAATCGGACATAAAACGCAATAGAGAGGTGAACAACCAAAAAAAAAGGTAAGAGGCAAAAATTATCATTAAAAAATTGGTGAATGTTTGACTATGAGTTTGCAGTTATTTAAACTCCTCTAAATTATTGCTTGCTATTTTAAAATAGGAATTACAGTTTAACGAGTAATCATATTCACATTTTAGAAAGTACTATTTGTTTTCTAATACTGTTATTTTTCTATACTAAATGTTTTCTAATATGTTCTTCCTATGAAAATATATTTTAATCTCAGTGTCTCTGTTGTCAGAATAGAATCTCATCATTTGTCTCATGAAACTAAAGTTCTCTACCACCTTGTGGAAGCTAGCAAAATTGCAGGCATATTTTAAACAATCCCTAAAGACAGTTTTCAGCCTTGTGGGCGCAGGTGATCACATGGTGAGTGTATAAAAAGTACCATGACTCAGGCCCCAGTACCTTTGATTTTAATTTAATTAGCTGGAAGTATAACTTTAGCATTGTTTTTTGTGTGTATGTGGTTTTTTGAGTCCCTCAAGTAACTCCAAAATCCTTCCCATTGTCTCCTTTTTCATTCTTTTCCTAACTAGCTTCTCTCCCTGCCAAACCTTTCCCTGGACTCCACAGCCTGACTTTATAGCTTAGACCACCTAAGACAGTCCAAGTTCAGCATTCCTCCCTCAATCAAAGCTCTCTTTGTCTTCTAACTCAAGGAATTTAACTCCACTCAGGATTATTGCTCGTTAAATGTAAACACCCATGGAAAATGCCCTATACTCCCTCCCCCATCCCCAGAATTACTATGATGGTGATTTTGGCTGGTTACAGAGGACGTCATGCCCTCTGAACAACCACTCCACCTATGAATCCATCTGATCTTTTCCCAGTACTTCATTGTCCTTTCAATGTCTTAAGTACGTTCTTGATGCAAAAATTTCCATAAAGAGTCACAATGAAATCAGTTTATTACAGCAGTCCTACAATGAAAAGAAAATGTAAGTTTTACCCTGAATATTTCTAAATTAAGTGCACATTTCTCTTTTTCGCAGAGCATTTATTAGCACTATGATAAAAAACCATTTAATGAATAAGAAATGCAGATGTAGGTGTTTTCTTTACAGAGCTTTACTCCTCAATTCCACAGTTCATGGGTTTATCTTTGTGCAGAAGGAGACACTTTCAGCAGGATTTGGGGGAGCCCTTGCAGAGTCCTTTTTTTCTCTCCTCACAACAGCCTTGCATATTTGTAGTTCTTTCTCATCAGATATTTCAAATCTTGAGTAGGATTCTCTTAGGCCAGGAAAATCTTGTAAAAGTTACTTTATAGTCAAAAATGCAAGAATGCAGGAATCTCTTTTTTCTTTTATTTTGAATAAAAAATGTAAAAAACAAAAAACAAACAAAAGAAACAAACCACCACCACAACAAAAAACAACACAATAGTGATACAGGTTTTCAAGAGCAGATGATAGGAATTTAATAATGGTTGTTATATTGTGTATTGTTATCTTCTAAATAGTTGCTCTAACTACCAGATATAAGCATGCAAAATTAATTGAATAATATGAGCACTAACTATTCATCTCCTTGAACTAATAGAATTAGTGGTACAATTATCTTAGCTATCTTGTTATTTATAGTTTTTTTCTTTTCCTTCATTTTTTTCTCCTTTCACCCATCCAAATTGTTCATTCCCTTTGAGCAGTTTGTTTCCTTTTCACCATTATCTATTGTACCTTTTGGATCTTATTTACACTTTCAGTTTCTTACACTTAGAAGACAATACAATGTTTACACATGAGAATCTGATTTTTTCCCTATAGTATCAAGTTGCATCCATTTACCTATAAAAGCCTCGTGTACCCTTCTTTATAGCAGAGTAGTATTCCATTGCATACAAATACCTCAACTTTTTTGTCCAATCCATGGTTGATGGGCATTTGAGTTGTTTCCAACATCTGGCTATTACAAATTGTGCTGCTATAAATATGGGTGCACATATATTGCTGTGGTATGTCATTTCTCACTCTTCTAGATAAATATCCACAAGGGGAACTGTTGGGTAGAATGGGACCTGTAATCTTAGTTTTTTGAGGAGTCACCACACTGATTTCCACAGTGGTTGTACTGGTCTACACTTTCACTAATAATGGAGAAGAGTTCCTTTTGTGTTACAGCCACCCCAGCATTGGTTATTGATTGATTTTGTGATGTTGATCATTTTTTCTGGAGTGAGATGCAAACTCAGAGTTATTTTAATTTGCATATCCTGGATGACCAATGATGTTGAACATTTTTTCATATACTTATCTGGCATCTGTATTTCTTTTTTTTTTAAGAGAATAAAACAAAAGAGGGCAGAACAAAGCAGATCAGAACAGAACAACGTAAGCAACACATTACTTTACAATAAAACAACCAGACATTAACAGTAACTATCATAATATATCTTTCTCTGCTATAGTTGAGCATAGTTTCAAATACAGTAATATCAAACATAACACAATAGTATAAAAACATTCAAGAGAACCAAAGAATTACAGGACATTCTGAACTGAATAACTATGATCAATGGCTACATAATATCTCATTTTCAATAAAAAGATTTGTTTATACCATCATATATATTAGAATCCCAATAAGGCACAACATGATAGAACCGATGGTAATAGCAGAGTAGAAGCATGGTAGGACTTCTAAGGAAGATGATATTAAATCAGCAATGGCTGCCATAATGTTTTGTGTTCTTCAAAACAGCTGTTCATACCATCACACATACTAAAGTCAAACAAAACAGAATAAAACCATTCCAACTGATGAATGAAAACATTGAAACACTTCAAAACAATGAAATGGGAAATCATGATTACCATAAAATCTTATATACTCTTACCAACTCTCATACTAGGGAGACTATACGGTATTTCCACATGTGAGTTTGGTTTATTTCGCTTATGAGTATGGTCTCAAGTTGTGTCCATTGATTTATAAATATCATAATGTGATCATTCTTTATAGCTGAATAGTACTCCATTGTATAAAAATGCCACAACTTGTTAATCCATTCCTCAGTTGATGAGCACTTAGGTTGTTTCCAAGTTCTGGCTATTACAAATTGTGCTGCTATAAACATGGGTGCACATATATATCACTGTGGTATGATGTTTTCAGTTCTTGTGGGAATATGTCCAGAAGTCGAATAGCTGGGTCAAATGGGACTTCCAAACTCAGCTTTTTGAGGAATCTCCAGACTGGCCTCCACAGTGGCTGCACCAGTCTACACTCCCACCAACAGTGCAGAAGTGTTCCTTTTTCCCCACAGCCTCTCCAGCACTTGTTGGTAGTTTTTTCTATCCTGACCATTCTTTCTGGGGTGAGATGGAATCTCAGTGTGGTTTTAATTTGCATTTCTCTCATGACTAATGATGATGAACATTTTTCAATGTATTTATTTGCCATTTGTATTTCTTCATCTGAGAACTGTGTATTCATCTCAGATGCCCATTTTTGGATTGGGTCTTTGAATTTAGAGGGTCTGATTTTTTTTTAATTCTTTATAAGTTCTAGACAGAAGTCCTTTGTCTGAGGGACAATCCATTAAGATTTTTTCCCAATTGGTGGGTTTTCTTTTCACTCTGCTGGAAATCTCTTTCGATATGCAGAACCTTTTTAATAAGAAATGGTCCCAGTTATTGATTCTGGGAAGTGTTTCCCGTGCAGTTTGATTCTTGTTCATGAATTCTCTTCCTACCCCTATATCTCCGAGGTTTTTGGCATCTGTATTTCTTCATCTGAGAAGTGTATATTCATCTCAGATGCCCATTTTTGGGTTGGGTCTTTGAATTTGTTTGCCTTGATTTTTCTCAATTCTTTACATATTCTAGATAGAAGTACTTTGTCTGAGGGACAGCTGGCAAAATTTTTTTCCCAATCTGTGAGGTTTTCACTCTGTTGGTGACTTCTTTTGATGTGTAAAAACTTTTTAATAAGATAAGATCCTACTTGTTGATTCTTTGTAGTACTTCCTGTGCAGTTGGGTCTTTATTCATGAATTCTCTGTCTACCCCTATGTCTTCGAGATTTCTACCTACTTTGTCTTCCAGCAGATCTAGTGTTTCTGCTTTCATATTAGATCTTTGGTTCATTTTGACTTTAGTTTAGTGCTTGGTGATACACATGGGGCTAGTTTAAGTCTTCAGCATGTGGAAAGTCAATTTTTCAGCACCATTTGTTAAAGAAGTTATCTATCTTTCAGTGAACATGTTTGGTTCCTTTGTCAAAGATAAGGTGGCTGAGTATGTTTCTAATTCTGTCTGCATCTTCTATTCTGTTCCACTTGGTCCTCAAGTCTATTTTTGTGCCAGTATCATGCTGATTTTATTATAGCAGCTTTATAGTATAACTTCAAGTCAGGGATTGTGATGTCTGCTGCCTTGCCTTTGGTGCCTAGGATTGCCCTTGGTATTCTAGGTCTCTTCTGCTTCCAGGTGAATTTTAGGAATGTTTTCTCTAGATCTGTGAGGTATGCTAATAATGTTATGATCAGGATTCCTTAAATTTGTATAACAATTTGGGAAGCCCAGCCATTTTCACAATGTTGGTTATTCCTATGCATGAGCAGGAAATACTTTTCCATTTTCTGAGATCCTCTTTGATCTCCTTTTTCAGAGAACTGTAATTTTCAATATACAGATCTTTTGCTTCCTATGTTAGATTGATTCCTAAGTATTTCATTATTCTTTTGGATGTTATTGTGAAAAGTATCATTTCCCTGATTTCTTTCTCTATGACTGTTGTTTGTATACAGGAATGATATTGATTTTTGAGTGTTGACTTTGTATCTAGCTATGCTGTAGAATTTGAGGGACCTCTATTTTTGAGAAGAATGACTAGTTCATTAGTCATTCTTCTCAAACAAGGACTGTTCTCAAAGAGTGACCCATTGGGCATTGCTGTTGAGGACCTAAAAGATACAAGTTGTGCATCTTGCTGTGATACACTTCTGAATTTGGCCAATAGCTGCCAAGTGTTTGTGAATGAAGAATGGCTGGAGATAAGGCTCTACTAACACATTCTCTTGCTTTCATTTTTGTACCATTTCCCAACTCAAAAGAAAATTAAGATAGAGTAGCATTAGTTCAATGCACTTAAAATGGAGCAGAGGCCACTGTTAGTCATATCTTAGGCACTTCTATAGCTGACCTTTGAACTGGGCTGAAAATGATCCCCCTTCTCACCATGCAAATTGACCTGAGAAATGTTATTGACCTCTGTTGATCTTCTCTACACTGGCCCCCTTCCTCCAAACTACCCAGGGTTTGAGAGCACAATCTCTTTGTTACACAACGCATTCATTTTTGCCAGTACCTATCATAATTTCTGACTAAAATGTGACAGTTTCTGTTCTCCCTTGGAGGATATGTTTCTAAGGCTGCTTAAAGCTGTGTTTTTCTGGATTACAATCCTAATTAGATCAAAACAACTGTGATGTTTTTCATTTTCTATGAGCTCTATCTTCCCATCTGTTGACACTTGTGTGAGAAGCTCACACACTTGCTCTCTTTCATTCCTCATCCTCTAACACCTTCCCAAGCTCTCTGCACAGCAAGCTGGGTTCCTCCTCTCCCAAACCCTTCTCTCTTTTACTCCTTTTACCTCTCTCTGAATGTCAATACCAACACTGCATGTCCCAGCAGTCAACTCGGGACTTGCTTAGTGATCAACAAATCTAAACCACTAAAGAAAGGAACACAGTACAATCAAAAATTGAATTGGAAGTTTTGAAAGTCTGGAAGAGAATTTTGGGAGAAGTCAGAGCTGTATTATTCTTATCTTTATTTTCTAAGGTGATATAGCTTTCTTTTGGAATTACTTATGTGGAAGAGTTTTTTCAGTTTGGATTCCTGAATTGTGTGACACTGCATATCATGATATTGGTACATATTTCTCACAGCAAGAAAAGATTAAAACAGATAAATGTATCTGGAAAAGATCCCTGAGAGGACAGGAGGCTGACCAGGACATGGAGGAATATGTTGAGTTTAGACAGAGTTTAAGGGCTGCAAATGTAAGCCTGGCTTCCAACCATTTTGTTCCCTTGGCTCCAAGTACAGCAATATGGGAAGTACCTTATGCCTTGACCTTGACCCCCTGGCAGTCATCATTGCTGTTCTCTGAAGGGCTTAAAGTCCAGGACATCTCTCTAGAACACGTGTAAACACCTGGTCCAATTGCATTCACATTCAGAAGAATTCTCCAGCTTCATGACAAAGCCCTGTGGAGTTAAAGTAGAAATGCTCAGAGCCTAATTCATGGGTTGCTTTCAAATCATTAATAACAATGACAATGCTGATAACATTATTGTAAGAATAAAGAGGTGACAGAGAGAGTGACCACACTCTTGGTTCAGGTTTCCTAATCTGTCCTTTGGGTTTTTCTTGTTCTATAACCAATGGAAGTGGTTTCTCTGGCTGTTTCTTCCCTTTTGCATCCCAGCCATAAGTGTCAAAGTGATGGGCGTGATTGCTGCTAGATCGTGGGCCTAGGCCTTGCAGCCACTCAGTGCATCACTTGAGAAGTCGGGAGGATGAGGGAGCTTGCTTGGAACAGGCAGGACCAGACAGCATGGACACGTGCAGCATGGGTCTAAGCAGAGAGCACCAGCCCATACTGCCGGGGAAGGGCCATCAGTCCACGACATGCTTGTTTGATAGAATAACTAAATCAAGCTAATTAACATATGAATGTTTTTATGTGCATTTGTTCCTCAACTTATGTAAGAGAGGATTATACATTGTGAATTGAAAAACATCAAGTCAAAACTGTGTTTAATATACTTAGTCTACAGAATAGCCAAGTTGATATACTTTAAATGTTCTCAGAACACTTACATTAGCCTCCAGTTGGGCAAAATTATCTAACACAGAGGTTTCTTGAATGATAAAGTATATCTCATAGGATTTATTGAATACAGTACATTGTAGAGCGTTGGTTATTTTTCCTCGTGATCTTGTGGTTGAATGGGAGCTATGTCTGGCTGGTGTTGCTCAGTATTGCCTCAGAGTATTGCATCATACTATAGATTTGTACCCCAGGAAAATATTCCTTAAAAATTTGAAGTATGTTTTCTATTGAATGCATATAAGTTTCACACCAACATAACATCGGAATATCACAAACTGAAGTATCAACTTATATAAGTCAAGGACTAGTCTTATTTATTATTTGTGCATATATTTAGAATACTAAAATTTACTCCCAGTAATTTTCAAATATATACTGTAATATTACCTGTAGTTTGTCATCATGAGGTACAGTAAGTCTCTCAAAGTTACTTGTCCTGTCCAAATGAAATTTTGTGTTCTTTGATCAACCTCACCCCAGCCTTTGCAACCATCTTTTTATCTTGCTACTATTTATATATTAAAATATATATTGACTTTTATAAATATGTTGAAATACCATGTTATTCACCATAAGTGTATAAAATTTACTTATACAATTAAAAATTGTATAAGTAAAAATTAAAAATTAAAAATTAAAACAAGAAATGTTCATATATTTAAAAAATGATGTGATGTGGACCAAATAACCACTTGTCTGCTCAGCCTAGCTGCCCTTGCTCAGGGGAAGAGGAAAAATTAAAATTTAAAAGTTTTAAGATTAAGATTTACGATTAGAGACAATATTTTTTAGCACAGGCCCCAGACTAACCAGAGCACCAGCCTCTAGATTTCATGCTTCCTCTGCCCATGTGCCCTTTGCCTTTATCCTAGACTCAAAGTTTGGAAGAGTCTTTTAAGTCCTTTAGTTAAAACATTTCATGTTCAGCTGGGGACAGACCTCAGCTAGAACTGCTTTGCCCAACAGGGTCACATAATTATTAAAAGATAGGACTTTTATATTATGCTAATTCAACTGTTGTTCTTTTCCTCTTCAAGAATCTAATTCTAAAGGAGGATTTTACAGTCTCTAATTCTAAAGTATAATTCATGCTGTACTTGTAGTTTTTCAAACAACCTTAAGTGAAGAAATGGGCATTTCTGTTATAAACTAAGAGAAAACTTCTTGGAAACGGTGGTTCTTGCACTACACCTTAAAAGAGTAAGACTTTCATAGCAAATGTCAGGGAAACGCACAGCTGACAAAGTGAAAAAGCTGAGCAAATCAGAGGGCAAGAGAAGGACTGTGTTCGATATGAAGAAGGTGAAGCTTGGGTGACTTGAAAGGTGAGTGGCCAGACACATGCAGCTGGGAAGTCCAGAGGGCTCATTCTTGCTAAAATGCTAGCAAGCTGTTCTGTCATACCTGAAAGAATTTATATTTTAAGAGGACTTCATAAGGGCAGGCAAAAGACGCCAAAGCTCTACAGGTGGCAATCCCAGTCAGTGTTTTGGATCAGTCCCTTTTAGCCATAAGGACGATCACTAATGCTATTTCTTGGCTGGGATGTTTTATCTAGTCTTATGGATTCTAAGTCACTTAACTTGTTGAGAAACAGGAAGGAGGTCTCAGGAGTCTTCCTGGAAAAATGAATGTTGGGCATGCTAGGGGGTAAAAGCACAGAGTCTAAGGCCAAGTAGTCTGGGCTCAAATTCTAGTTCTAGCACCTTGGGAAAGTTTCCCAACCTTGTATTTCCATTTGCACATCTGTACTAAGTGTGAGCTGCTATTAGGATGATTGTTTCTGGTTTCGTTGCTGTTTTTGTTGATCATAATATTCTACTTCCCAATCTTTTTCTTCCTTTATTCAGAACAAACAAATAATAGTCCTATTGAGTATCACCTTTCAGTTTGCAATGCTTCTATCTGCTTGTGGTCCTTTGGTCAGAAGTAGGGGTGATAATGATTTCCACACATGAAAATGAATAAAATAGCCCCAAGAGTAATAACTAGATTTACTGTGGGTCACCAAGAGAGCAAATTGCAAATGAACCAGATATGACTTGAAGAATTCCATGTTCATTTATAGGTTTTGAGCAGCTGCTCTGTGTCAAGCATTGGGCACATTACTGGTGATAATGAGTATAAGACAATCCATGCTACTTCCCCAGGCTTGTGCTCTATGGCGAGCAGGAGGTAATACAGAATGTAGATAGAGTGTTAGTGCAAACAGAGAGATGATGGGAACAATAGAAAGATTGGGAAAGAAGTAAATGAAGATTTCAGAGAGAGAGAGAGAGAGAGAGAAGCCTGAGGAATGTCTAAAAAGAAGAGAATTATCAAACTCAAAGTTTTGGTTTGTTCAAAAATATCCCCCAGAACGCTCATGTGCTCAGA